>JAAAKG020015138.1:0-20701 GCA_010014905.2 Druon quercuslanigerum | reverse complement strand
GCTTGAAAGGGTCAACTGTTTTGTTTAAAATTGCATTATTTGGTCAATAATAATTTAATTATTTTATTCAAAATTTAGGAATTTTATTATAAAATCATTATTTTTTATTAAAAATTTAACTACTTTGTTCAAAATTCATTACTTGGTTTAAAATTTAATTATTTTCTTCATCCTTCCAAAAATTTATCATCAACTCATTATTTTTTGTTAAAAATTCAACTGTTTTGTTAAAAAAAAACTCGTTTTTTTGGGTTGAAAACTCAACTATTCGGTTAAAAATTCAAATATCTGGTTAAATTTTGAATCTTGAATTTTCAATTTAAAATTTATATATTTTGTTGTTATTTAAACTTCTTATTTAAAAATGCAAATATTTAAAAAAAAATTTATTTATTAAAAATTCAGTTTTAAAGTTAACAATTCAAATATTTGGTTAAAAATCAAATATTTTTATTAGAAATCTATTCCACTTGGTTAAAAGTTTCAACTGCTTTGTTTAAAATTTCATTATTTAGAATAATAATAATGTAATTATTTTGTTGAAAATTTAACAATTTTATTAAAAAATCATTATTTTTTATTGAAAATTTAACTACTTTGTTTAAAACTCATTACTTGGTTAATAATTTAATTATTTTCTTCATCCTTCCAAAAATTTATCATCAACATTGAAAGAAATTAACTTTTTTATTTGTTTTTTTAAATTCGTTTTTTTGGATTTAAAATGCAAATCTAAAACATCAACTAAAACAGATTAATTTTCTTGAAAAAAATAATAATTTTTAACAAAAAAATATATTTTCAACAAAAATTGGAATAGTTGATGTTTTAACAAAAACAGATTTTAATTTGGCATAAAAAATAGTTGAATTCAACTAAGAAAGACGACTTTTAAACAAGAAGTGCTGAGGTTTAAAATAAAAAAGATTTTTGAGCTAATTGAATACAAAATTCTGCAAAAAATTTTTATTTTCAACCTAAAAAGCCGAATTTAAAAAAAAAAACATTTTATATTTTTAACAAAAAAGAGTGAAAAAACTGAAATAAAATTGTTAATTTTTTAACCTGAAAACGATATTTCAACAAGTTAGATGAATTTTCTAATAAAACTGTTAAATTTTCACACAAAGATTTTATTTCCTACAAAAATAGTTGAATTTTCTATCAAAATAATTGAATTTTTAACCTTTAAATAAAAATTTTAAAGAAAAAAGTACATTTTCATCCTGATAGTCGAATTTCATACCAAAATAATAGAATTTTTAAAAAACAAGTTAAATTTTCAGCCACGAAAAATTTTTTGTCAAGAGAGAAAAAAAAATTGCAATAAAATATTAAAATTTTCAACTTACAAAAGTAACTTGTAACAAAATACAAACAAATTTCAACCAAATAGATGAAATCTAAATTTTAAAACATGAATCTTCAACCAATAAATGATTTTTTAATAATAACATTCAACTCTTAACCAAGCATTTAAATTTTTACAAAAAAATAATTTAATAATTTTCAACCAAAAAGATGAATTTTAAACTAAAATGATTAATTTTCAACTACAACTAAGGAATTAGCATTTAGACAAAAAAAATGAATTTTAAACGAAAAATTTAACTGTTTATATTTAAACAAAAAATGATTTTAATTCTGAATTAGAAAGAGTTGAATTGAATCTCAGAAGTTGCATTCTGAAAATATCACTTCAAAAACGTGAATTTTCTATAAAATAGTTGAATTTTCTACTCGGAAATATGAATTTTCCAACAAAAAAAATAATTTTTAACCAAATTGTTAAATTTTTAACCTAAAAAAATTTTTTTTCAACAAAATAGTTTAATTTTGAACAAAAAATAATGATTTAATGATAAAGTTTTAAAAGTTTGAACAATATAATTAAAATATTAAACAAGTAATGAATTTTTAACAAAGTAGTTAAATTTTCAACAAAAAATAATGATTTTCTAGTAAAATTGTTAAGTTTTGAACAAAATAATTAAATTATTATTGACTAAAAAATGAAATTTTAAACAAAACAGTTGACCCTTTCAAGCAAATGGAATAGATTTCTAATAAAATTATTTAATTTTCAACAAAATAGTGAAAATTCATTCCGTCGAAAATTCATTTTCTTTGTCGAAATCATGTTTTTGGTTTTAAAATTCATCTCTTTTGATAGAAATTTTTTATTTTTTTGTTAGCAATAAAACTATTAGATTCTTTATTGATAATTAATCGTTGTTGACCAATAGGAATATTTTTATAATAAAATTATTGAATTTTCAAGAAAATATTAAAATTGCATTCTGTAGGAAAATTCATCTCTTTAGGTAGAAATTAATTTTTTTTTAATTTTCAAACAAAAAGGTAATTTTGAACCAAACATTTAAATTTTGAATTTTTTACAGGAATATTAATTTTTAACCAAATATCTAAATTTAAAACTAAAAAGTTAAAATTACATGCAAAAAAATGAATTTTTAACATAAAAGATAAATTTTCAACTCAATATTTCAATTTTTAACTTTAAAACTGAGTTTTTAATCAATGAATTTTAAAAGAAATATTTGAATTTTAAAATAAAAAGTTTAAATAACAACCAAATATATAAATTTTAACTTGTAAGTTGAGTTTTTAACCAAATAGACCAATTTTCCACTAAAGAGCTGAAATTTCAACTACATATTTGGTTAAAAATTAAATATTTTTATTAGAAATCTATTCCATTTGGTTAAAAGTTTCAACTGCTTTGTTTAAAATTACATTATTTGGTCAATAATAATGTAATTATTTTGTTGAAAATTTAACAATTTTATTAGAAAATCGTTATTTTTTATTGAAAATTTAACTACTTTGTTTAAAATTCATTGCTTGGTTAATAATTTAATTATTTTCTTCATCCTTCCAAAAATTTATCATTCAATCATTATTTCTTGTTCAAAATTTAACTGTTTTTTTTCAACTCGTTTTTTTGGGGTTGAAAACTCAACTATTCGGTTAAAAATTCAAATATATGGTTGAATTTTAACTTTTTGGTTGAAAATTGATCTATTTTGTTAAAAACTCAACTTGCAATTTAAAATTTAAGTATTCGGTGGTTATATAAACTTTTTATTTTAAAATTCAAATATTTGTTTTAAAATTCATTGATTAAAAACTCAGTTTTAAAGTTAAAAATTGAAATATTGGGTTGAAAATTTATCTTTTATGTTAAAAATTCATTTTTTTCATGTAATTTTAACTTTTTAGTTGTAAATTTAGATATTTGGTTGAAAATTAATATTCCTGTAAAAAATTCAAAAATTAACTGCTTGTTTCAAAATTACATTTTTGCTTGAAAATTAAAAAAAAAAATAATTTCTACCTAAAGAGATGAATTTTCCTACAGAATGCAATTTTAATATTTTCTTGAAAATTTAACAATTTAATTATAAAAATATTGCTATTGGTCATCAACGACAAATTTTTAATATAGAATCTAAAAGTTGTATGGTTAACAAAAAAATAAAAAATTTCTATCAAAAGAGATGAATTTTAAAACCAAAAACATGAATTCGACAAAGAAAATGAATTTTCGACGGAATGAATTTTTAATATTTGATTGAAAATTAAATAATTTTATTAGAAATCTATTCCATTTGCTTGAAAGTGTCAACTGTTTTGTTTAAAATTTCATTTTTTAGTCAATAATAATTTAATTATTTTGTTCAAATTTTAACAATTTTACTAGAAAATCATTTTTTTTTATTTAAAATTTCACTACTTTGTTAAAAATCCATTTCTTGGTTAATAATTTAATTTTTTTTTTCAAACTTGAAAAACTTTATCATTAAATCATTATTTCTTGTTAAAAATTCAACTCTTTTCTAAAAATTGTTTTTTTTCTCGGTTGAAAACTCAACTATTCGGTTAAAAATTCAAATATCTGATTAATATTTCAACTTTTTATTGGAAAATTGAACATTATGAAAATTGAAAATTGAACATTATGAAAATTGAAAATTGAACCTCAACTGCAAGTTAAAATTTATATATTTGGTTGTTATTTAAACTTCTTATTTAAAAATTCAAGTATTTTACAAAAAATTTATTTATTAAAAATTCAGTTTTAAAGTTAACAATTCAAATATTTTGTTGAAAATTCATCTTTTATGTTAAAAACTAATTTTTTGCATGTAATTTTAACTTTTTAGTTGTAAATTTAGATATTTGGTGGAAAATTAACATTCCTGTAAAAAATTCAAAAATTAATTGTTTAGTTCAAAATTACCTTTTTGCTTGAAAATTAAAACAGAGAATTAATTTCTACGTAAAGAGATGAATTTTAAAACCAAAAAGACGAATTTCAACAAGAGAATGTATTTTTAATGTTTTCTTGAAAAATCAACAATTTTATTATAAAAACATTTCTTTTGGTCAACAACGACCAATTTTTTAATAATGAATGTAATAGTCGTATTGTTAATAAAAAAAGAAAGAATTTCAATTCAAAGATATGAATTTTTAAAGCAAAAACACGATTACAACAAAGAAAATGAATTTTATAGAGAATGAATTTTTAATATTTGGTTGAAAATTAAATAATTTAATTAGAAATCCATTCCATTTGCTTGAAAGAGTCAACTGCTTTGTTTAAAATTGCATTATTTTTCCAATAATAATTTAACTAATTTGTTCAAAACTTAACAATTTTATTAGAAAATCATTTTTTATTGGAAATTTAACTACTTTGTTAAAAATCCATTACTTTGTTATTAATTTAATTATTTTCTCCAAACTTTAAAAACTTTATCATTAAATCATTATTTTTTGTTCAAAATTCAACTGTTTTGTCAACAAAATTTTTTTTAGGTTAAAAATTTAACAATTTCTAATTCAGAATTGAAATCATTTTTTGATTAAATATAAACAGTTAAATTTTTCCTTTAGAATTCATTTTTTTTTCTAAATTCTAATTCCTTAAATGTAGTTGAAGATTAATCATTTTAGTTTAAAATTCATCTTTTTGGTTGAAAATTATTAAATTAATTTTTTTGTAAAAATTCAAATGCTTGGTTAAGAGTTGAATGCTAATTTTGAAAAATCATTTATTTGTTGAAGATTAATTTTTTAAATTTAAATTTTATCTCTTTTGATGAAATTTATTTTTCTTTGTTACAAATTAATTTATTTTAAACTTTATTTAAATATTCGTCTTTGTAAATTGAAAATTTTAATATTTTATTGAAATTTTTTTTCTTTCTTGACAAAAAAATCTTTCATGGCTTAAAATTTAACTTGTTTTTTAAAAATTCAATTATTTTGATAGAAAATTCAACTTTTTTTTAATGAAAATTCAACTATTTTTGTAGGAAATTAAATCTTTGTGTGAAAATTTAACAGTTTTGTTAGAAAATTCATATAATTTATTTAAATATGGTTTTCGGGTTAAAAAATTAACAATTTTATTTCAGTTTTTTCACTCTCTTTTGTTAAAAAAATATAAAATGTTTTTTTTTTAAATTCGGCTTTTTCGGTTGAAAATAAAAATTTTGTGCAGAATTTTGTATTCAATTAGCTCAAAAATCTTTTTTATTTTAAACCTCAGCACTTCTTGTTTAAAATTCGTCTTTCTTGGTTCAATTCAACTATTTTTTATGCCAATTTTTGTTGAAAATATATTTTTTTTTTGTTAAAAATAGATATTTTTTTAAAGAAAATTAATCTGTTTTAGTTGATGTTTTAGTTTTGCATTTTGAATCCAAAAAGACGAATTTAAAAAACAATTAAAAAAGTTAATTTCTAATGTGAGAAAAAAAATTTTAACAGAGTTGATTTTTTAACGAGAGAATTCAACTTTTAACCAAGTATTAAATTTTCAAAACCAAAAAAGTTAACTTAAGCAAAAAATAATATTTTTCTATAAAAAAAGACGAAAAAAAAAAGATTGGCACCAAAAAGTTAAAATTTTACTAAAAAAAGGATGACTTTTTAACACAATTGTTACACATTTATCTAAAAAAATATAAATTTTAAAACATTAATCATAATTTTGTGCTATTTAATGAAAAAAATATTTTCTTCACTAGCTTGCTTTAGTTATAAAAAGAATATTTAGCGGCAGCTCGAATCGATCGACCTAATTTTAATACATTTCCTTGAAAACTAAGGAAGTTATGGTAATTAAATAACCATTACTTCCTTGCTTAATAATAGACTTATCCATTTTGTATGTTCACTATAAAATATTTTAAATTAAGAATAAATAATTTTTAGTTAAAAATTGTAATATTGCTTCAAAATTTAATTCTTTTGTTTCAAATTCACTTATAATTTTATTAAAAAATCATTTTTTTGTTGTTAAAAATTCAAATTTTTTGGTAGAAAAATTCACTATTTGGATAAAAATTAACTTTTTTTTTTAATTTAATTTTTTGTTAATATTTGTAAGTAGTAAATTCAGGTTGTTTTTTATTCAAATCGTCGGCTGAATATTTAACTATTTCTTTACAAAATGTTTTTTTTTGTTATTCAAAATTAATTTTTTTAACTGGTTCCATTTTTTGTTAAATTTCTTTTTGATTAACATTTAAAATTCGAATTTTTCTAATTAAAATACATCTCTTTGGTTAAAATTTGTTAAAAATTAATTTTTTAACTGTTTGTTTAAAAATAAGTTTGTGTTTAAAATTTTTATTTAACTGTTTTGGGTATCATTTCTTTTGGGTTAAAACATTCATCTTTTCGGTTAAAAAAATTATGGCAAAAATTCAACTGTTTTGTTAAAAAAAAATTTCGGTAGAAAATTAATCTGTTTATTTGTTGAAATTTTTTCTGCCTTGACCAAAAAAAAAAATCTTCCTCGGTTGAAAATTCAATTACTTGGTTAAAAGTACTGATGTTATTTTGTCAGGTAGGGTAATTATGAAATTAATTTCTGATATTTGATTTTGCCGATTAGTAGTCAAATAATTTTCTGAATAAAAGAAAAAAAATCTTTCAGGACCCGGATTTGAACCCAGAACGCCACTAAAATGATACCCAATTACGCCACCGAAGCCAGAGCAAAAAATTTCTCGTTTTCACTATATCCACAGGGTGACGCGCTTCGGCATTTATGCTAATTGTAAAATTCTCGTGAATAATTCTAATCTCATTAATCTTTCATAATCTGAATGATTTAGAGTATTGATAATATTTTGTCGACCAGGTTATTTAATTAATTAATTTCTGACGTTAGAATACCCTGGTCAAAGATGCCGACGCGCGTCATCCTCTCAATATAGTAGAAACGAGAAATATTATGCTGTGACCTCGGTAGCAGAATTCGTTAACGCTCCACTCGTCAATAATGGCGTTCCGGGTTCAAATCCGGGGCCTGAAACATTTTTTCTCTTTTCACCAGAAAATTATTTGACCAGTAAAAATCGTAGTTTTTTGTTTATTTTTTTATTACTTTAAATAGAAAAATGTTTTTAAAAATTAATTTTAAACCTTAAAAAAGGATTTGCTGAAAATAGATTTTTAAGAATGTAATTTAACTTTTATCCAAGCAGTTAAATTATCAATTAATTTATTTTTTCATTTCTTTTTTTGGTGTTGAAAACTGAGCTGGAATATTCTTTAAATAAAAATTTAATTCTTTTTTTAAATTCTTCTGTTTTATAAGAAAATTCATCTTTCTTGAATAACAGTGCAACTGTTCTCTTGAAAATTTAACTATTTTCTAGCAAATTTATTTTTGTTTAAATTTAATATTTTGGTGTATTCAATATTTAAAAAAAAATTTTAAAATAAATAATTCATATTATTTAAGGTGATTTTCATCTTTCTTTGATAAAAATGAAACTATTTGGTTGAAAATTGATCTTTTTTATTAAAAATTTATCCTTTTTGGTTGAAACAAATTCATATTTTTTTATTGAAAATTCAATTTATTTCTTAGAAACTTATTTTTTGTTAAAAAAATTGTTTTTGATGAAAATTTAACTTTTGTTTTTAAATAAAAATTCATCTTTTTTAAGAGAAATTTAATCTTTTTTGGATAAAAGTGTGTACGGGAACTTTATTTTCAAAAATCCCTGATTTTCCTTGACCACTCTACTGTAAAATATGACTTTTTAACAAAATCCTTGAATTTTCACACTAAATAATTAATTTTTTAACAAAAAAGTTTAATTTTCTCCCTAAAAATATAAATTGAAAAAAAAATATCCTGTTTTATAAAGGAGGAAATTAAGATACACAAAAACAATTTAAAAAAAAAAAAAAAGATTTTTTCACTCTACAAAAATTGAATTTTTAAACAAAAATATGACTTTTTATCAATAAATTTATTTTTTGCGAAAATGATTTATTTTTACTCAACTTTTTTCAACTTTGTAAGAAAATACTTTTAACAAAA
This sequence comes from Druon quercuslanigerum, assembly GCA_010014905.2. Classification (NCBI taxonomy): domain Eukaryota; kingdom Metazoa; phylum Arthropoda; class Insecta; order Hymenoptera; family Cynipidae; genus Druon; species Druon quercuslanigerum. Next base: position 12,324 of record JAAAKG020015138.1, on the reverse strand, counting down.
CTTTTTAAATTTTTAACAAAATAATTTTTAAAAAAAGACTTTTTAACAAATTCTTGAATTTTTACACTAAATAATTAAATTTTTAACATAATACTTAAATTTTTTACCTAAAAATATAAATTCCCCAAAAAATTATCCTGTTTTACATTTTATTAAAAAGGAGGAAATTATCATACACAAAAAACGAATTTTAAGAAAAATAAAGATTTTTTCACTCTACAAAAATTGAATTTTTAAACAAAAATATTACTTTTGATCAACAAATTAATTTTTTACGAAAATGATTTATTTTTACTCAACTTTTTTTAACTTTGTAAGAAAATACTTTTAACAAAACTTTTTAAATTTTTAACAAAATAATTTAAAAAAAGACATTTGAACAAAACACTTGAATTTTCACAATAAATAATTAAATTTTTAACATAATATTTTAATTTTCTCCCTAAAAATATAAATTGAAAAAAATGATCCTGTTTTATATTTTATTAAAAAGGAGGAAATTAACATACACAAACAACGAATTTTTAAGAAAAATGAGGATTTTTTCACTCTACAAAAATTGAATATTTTAAACAAAAATATGACTTTTTATTAATAAATTAATTTTTTACGAGACTCATTCATTTTTAATCAACTTTTTAACTTTTCAAAAAAATACTTTTAACAAAACTTTCAATTTTTAACTAAATAATTTAAAAAAAGCTTTTTAACAAATTCTTGAATTTTCACAATAAATAATTAAATTTTTAATATAATAGTTTAGTTTTTACCTAAAAATATAAATTTCCAACAAAAAAGTGTACTGTTTTATATTTTAATAAAAAGGAGAAAATTAGCACAGACAAAAAAAAAATTTTTAACAAATAAAGATTTCTTCACTCTATAAAATTGAATTTTTAAACCAAAATATTACTTTTGATCAACAAATTAATTTTTTACAAAACTGATTTATTTTTACTAAACTTTTTAACTTTTTAACAAAATACTTTTAACAAAACTTTCAATTTTTAACTAAATAATTTAAAAAAAGCTTTTTAACATATTCTTGAATTTTCACAATAAATAATTAAATTTTTAACATAATATTTTAATTTTATACCTAAAAATATAAATTCCCAACAAAAAAGTATCCTTTTTTATATTTGCTTAAAAAGGAGGAAATTAACATACACAAAAAATGAATTTTTTCAAAATAAAGATTTTTTCACTCTACAAAAATTGAATTTTTAAACAAAAATATGACTTTTTATCAACAAATTAATTTTTTACGAAACTGATTTATTTTTAATCAACTTTTTAACTTTTTAACAAAATACTTTTAAAAAAAGACTTTTCAACAAAATATTTGAATTTTCAAACTAAAAAATTAAATTTTTAACATAATATGTTGAATTTTCTACCTAAAAATATAAATTCCCAACAAAAAATTATCCTGTTTTATATTTTGATAAAAAGGAGGAAATTTACAGATACAAAGAATTTTTAACAAATAAAGATTTTTTCACTCTACAAACATTAAATTTTTAAACCAAAATATGACTTTTTATCAATTAATTATTTTTTTTAAGAAACTGATTTATTTTTACTCAACTTTTTTTAACTTTTTAAGAAAATAATTTTTACAATAATTTTTAAATTTTTAACCAAATAATTTTAAAGAAAGACTTTTTAACAAAATACTTGAATTTTCACACTAAATAATTAAATTTTTGACATAATATTTTAATTTTCTACCTAAAAATATAAATTCCCAACAAAAAAGTATCCTGTTTTATATTTGAATAAAAAGGAGGAAATTAACACACACAAAAAATGAATTTTTTAAAAATAAAAATTTTTTCTCTCTACAAAAATTGAATTTTTAAACAAAAGTATGACTTTTCATCAATAAATTAATTTTTTAAGAGACTGATTTATTTTTACTCAACTGTTTAACTTTTAAAAAAATACTTTTAACAAAACTTTTTAAATTTTGAACAAAATAATTTTTAAAAAAAGACTTCTGAACAAAATTCTTGAATTTTCACAATAAATAATTAAATTTTTAACATAATACTTTAATTTTCTATCTAAAAATATTAATTCCCAACAAAAAAGTATCTTGTTTTATATCTTAATAAAAAGGAGGAAATTAACACACACACACAAAACGAATTTTTAACAAATAAAGATTTTTTCACTCTACAAAAATTGAATTTTTAATCCAAAATATGACTTTTTATCAATAAATTAATTTTTTTACGAAACTGATTTATCTTTACTCAACTTTTTAAATCTTTAAAAAAAATACTTTTAACAACAATTTTTAAATTTTTAACAAAATACTTTAAACAAAACTTTTTAAGTTTTTAAGAAAATACTTTTAAAAAAACTTTTTAAATTTTTAACAAAATACTTTTAACAAAACTTTTTAAGTTTTTAACAAAATACTTTTAACAAAGCTTTTTAAATAAATAAAAAATACTTTTAACATAACTTTTTAAATTTTTAACAAAATACTTGAATTTTCAAAATAAATAATTAAATTTTTAACAAAATACTTGAATTTTCTACCTAAAAATATAAATTCCCAACAAAAAAGTATCCTTTTTTATATTTTATTAAAAAGGAGGAAATTAACATGCACAAAAAATGAATTTTTTAAAAATAAAGATTTTTTCACTCTACAAAAATTGAATTTTTAAACAAAAATACGACTTTTTATCAATAAATTAATTTTTTACGAAACTGATTTATTTTTACTCAACAAACATAATAAATATAACTAAGAGAATTATTTTTTTTTTACTAAAAAAGTAGAATTTTTAATTAAAAAAGAACAATCTTAAGAAAATGGAAAAATTACATTTTAAGTTAAAAAATTAATTATAAACCTAAAAAAAAGGCTTTGTTAAAAATAAATTTTAAATAGTGTAGTTCTTATTGTTTACTTTTTTTATTTTGGTGTTGAAAATTGAACTGAAATCTTTTCTGGATCAAAAGTCAACTATTAAAATTTTTTAAAATTAATAATTAATCTATTTTAAGATAAATTTCATCTTATTTGTTAAAAATTAATTTATTTAGTGTCTTTTTCAAATAAAAATTCAAGTTTTTTTTCAAAATTCGTGTATTTTTTTTTAAAGCTTCTTTTTTCGTAGAAAATAAAGCTTTTTTTAAAAATCCATCTTTTGGATTGAAAATGAGACTAAAATCTGGTGAAAGATTTAACTATTGGTTTTGAAATCAACTTTTTTTAAAATTTATATTATCTGGTTGAAAATTCAATTTTTTCGTTAAAAATTTAATTGATTTTTTTGAAAATTCGTATTTTTGGTTACATTCTACTATTTTTTATTTAAAATAAAAAATGAGCAGTTTGGTAAATCAACTTTTACATTTTTCGTTGCAATTTTGTTGTTTGTTAGCTAAAAATTGATTTTCTTTTTTAATCCAAAATTTTATTGTGAAATTTGTTGTTAAAAATATATAATTTCTAGTAAAAAATTGATATTTTTTGGTTCAAAATTCATGTATTTTGTTGCAAAATTAATCTTCTTGTTTAAAACTAAATCAGTTTTTCTTGAAGATTTAAGTGTTTTTCTAAAAGAACAAGATTCCATTTTTTCTCTTAAAATTTCAGCTATTCTATTTTCTGTTGAAAATTAATATTTTTGGGTGGAAAATTTAACTATATAGTTAAAAATGCATTTTTTCACGAAGATTCATGATTTTAGTACAAAATTAGTTTCTTTAGTTGGAAATTAATTATTCTGGAAAAATTCGATTTCTTTTTGTTGAAACATAATTTTTTAAACTAAATATTTAACTATTAAATTTTGGCTGTAAAATTTTTGTTATTTTAGTTAAAAATTCTACCTTTTTCGTAGAAAATTGATGTATTTTGTTTAAATTCATTTCCTTGGTCGACAATTTAAATATTTTTTCAACAACTCAATTTTATGATTAAAAACTAAATTTTTAAATAAAAATTAAATTTTTAGTTTTCTTTTTAATAAAATAATTTAATCTTGATATCAGAATAACTAAAATCCTTGATTTGATACGAATCAATTAACGTAATATGAATACATTTTATTGACGAGTAAGGAATTTATGATCACTTGGAGGTCATCCATAGTAATTAAAATTTTTTTTAGAGGAAAACTATTTTCTTTGTCATAATTCAAAGTTCTCGTAAGAACATAAAAGATTCTTTGGCGAGAATTTTCATATTTCTATTTCTTAAAGTGAATTATTCATAACAAAGTTAAATTTTAAGTCTGAACTATTTTAAACAAATTTAGTTTTAAACATTTAAATTGTTATATTTTGCCAAATATTATCACAGATATATTATTTTTTTAAATATCTGTGGGCATTTCGGCGATTAAATGAAATTTAAATTTAAAAAAAATCAAATTTAAATATTTTACCACAAGAATTTTTCATAATTATGGTCACTGTTTTTCTTTTGAATAATTTTTTGACAGTCATTCGTACAATAAATTAAAACATTTAAAGTTCAAACAAAATTTTTGTTGCGAAAGAGTCAAAATATCGAATTTGTTTATAAAAATTAAAATTGTTAAATTTCACTAAACATTATTAAAAATATATTATTTTTAGAAATATTTGCATCAATTCAGATGAATAAGTGAGATGCAAATCTAAAAAAACTTTGAATTTAAATGTTATGCCATGAAAACTTTTTATAACAATATTTAGTGTTAACTTTTTATTAATTAAAATAATAAACTATTATATGTTATTAAATTATATTATTGTATTAATATATAATTATATTATATAATAATATTATGATAAAAAATATTTACTAATATGTTTGCCCAACTTGTTTATAACAATTAAATAGATTAATAGTCCAATAATTATAAATATGAAGTTTACCTAAGAAATTATTGAAACGTAAACAATTTTTAACTAAAAAATTTAACTTTTTGCATTCTCTCAGTAAAAATTTGGTAAATAAACAAATAAAGAAAAAAGTGCTGACCATGAGGCTTTTCAAATATTGATTTACTTTATTTTTTTTAAAATAATTAATAATAGTCGGACCAAAATTGACAAATGAAGACAAAATTAAATTTAAAATTGTCCAATTATTGAAAGCTTTGCAAAATTTACATGGGAAAAGATTGTTGAAAAAATTGAAAATTGTTTGAATAATTGCAAACTGTCTTTTAGAACGAATATTACTGTTAGCGTTCTTTATTGCGTTATTAATTCCAGAAATCAGTAACTTTTGAAGATTTGCAGAAAATGCAGTCGTTTAAACAAACAAAAATTGCATGAAAAATTACCAAACATGTTAAAAAAGAAATATTACTCTCGAAATTCATCAAATGCATCATTTATCATGAAAAATAATAACATTAAGCGATTTACAGAGGGATAAACTGAAACAACAATTCAAAATTAGTTCATAAATATTCGGAATTTTATCTCTTATTAAATAAAATAAAATGATGTTGAAAAAATTCCAAGAAATACCGTCTTTACCATAAATTAGAAATAAAAATACTATTTTTTGGGGCATTTTCCGGGCACAATTCAAGGGGTTTGAAGCATAAAAATGAAGTAATGAAAACTCTAATTTGAAAAAAGTTGAAATAACTTGGCCCTGGGGGCAAAAAATCGAATTTTTGTTTCTTTGATTTTCCGGTTAAATATTGAATACCTAAATATCATTTTTTCAGATTTCAGGTTTTGAATAGGATCACTTTTTAAGTACATAATATTGAAAAGTTTATTATAAATTTTTAAATAGTTTATGTTTTTGATAATATAAAATAAAAATCCGGACGGTTCCAAAAGGAATTTTTCTATGATCTTGTAAAAGGATTGTAGGATAGTAATGACAGGCCTATATATTGATTTTGCTATAAATATTTTTTCGGTTTGCTCTGAATCTGGCGAGAGTAATAATAGTAGTGGCCAGTGGGTTAGGCTGAGGCTACTTATCCTTCCAAGTTCCACAGTGAGCGTCGCTACTCGCTCTAGACACACACACACATTCCACCTGTCAGAAACTCAGAAAGTACCATACCTGCGCCGCCGAAAGCAGGGGAGGGGAAGGATTATACGATATTATACGCGTTTCTGACTTTCTGGTCGCTCGATAGGACTGCAACCTCGAAATAACAGTTTCAATATGGCAGGTGCACTTCAATCCAATATCCTAGATTCTAGAAGCTCGAATAATCCTCTTCTAACTAACAACTATCTCTCTCTTTCTCTCTTTCTCTCACTCACTTACTCACTGCCTCTCTCTCTCTTACTCACCATTCAGTCCAGTATTGTGCTGGAAATTACTGTGGAACCTCTCGGTTACATTTCACCATTTCCTGTCCAGAGATCACAGGTATCCTACTGCCACAGTCTCAGCTCAACACAAACCGACTCCCCTTTTTCACGAATCACAAGTATCCAAACTCTCCAGACTCTTCTGCAGAACATCAACGAATATAAATAATATTATTGGTATTTCTTCAACACTGGTCTCTCATTATTGGTTACGATGCGAGAGTGAGATCGAAAGGTCGAAAACTGGATCCCGAGTGGCATTCGACTCAACTTGTAATTTTCTCCATCGTACCTGATCTCACAAATTTCACTGGACACTTCTTTCTAGTTGTCACTCCCGGTCACTCAATATCATTTTCGACGGGCATTTTTGTCGAGTGTAGTGTGTACTAGACCTGGAGAAATAAATATTTGTAGAAAAGAAGAACGCGTCCCTGGAGCAACGGACAATGTTCGCCAGGCAACATAACTGGACACCGGTTGGTAGGGGAACTGAACTGGAGAACGAATACGAGAAGCGAGAAGGGAGCAGCAAGCAACCTAGGCTGAAGCAGAAGCAGCAGGCCAGCAGCAACTCGCCAGGAGAAAGAGAGAGAGAGAGAGAGAGTGGGAACCTTGTGGTGAACTGTGGAGGATGCGAGATAGTAGGTGGGCCCGCTGTCCCCTGCCCAACATACCTGTATCGTTACCTGTCCTGTCGCCGCTCTATCAGGACCTTAACCCCTTAACCCCTGCAAACCACCTCACAAACCCAAACCCTACAACCCTCCTCACAATACCTGCCCCTTAACCCCTGCAACTGCAACCCTCGATTCAACTCCTGGCCTATAAACTTTGCAAGCGTTCTTAACTTCTTACACTATTTTCCTCTACATTCTGTGACCCTTCTTATGACCTCTGTCGTTTAACCAATGCTATCCTCCTTGCCACCCTTGACCATTAACCATTAACTCCTGTCATCCTCTTTGCAAACTTCCTTGAAATACCTTAAAATACCCTGCAACCCTTGCCACTTTAAACACTAAAACCCTGCAATATGCTTACACGTTTTTGATCTTTTTTGTTTAACCCCTGCCCCTCAAACTCAACGACCTTACTTACAACACCTTACACACTGTAGGTGTCGCACTCTCATGTCACATTCTCATATGTCACTCTCATATCACGCTCTCATGTCACACTATCATGTAATATTTTCATGTCACGCTCTCATGACACTCCCCCGCATGTCACACTATCATGTCAAACTCTCATGTCACATTATCTTATGTCACTCATGAGACGCTCTCATGTCACATTTCCATGCCACGCTCTCATGGCACATTCTCATGTCACACTATCATGCCACACGTGCATAACACACCCTAATGTCAAATTCTCATTTAACACTTTCATTTCACGCTCTCATGACAAATTCTCATGTCACACTCTCATATCACATTATCATGTCAAACTCTTATGTCACTCTCATGACACGCTCTCATGTCACATTTCCATGACACGCTTTCATGGCACATTCTCATATCACACTATCATGCCACACTTTCATAACACACTCTAATGTCACATTCTCATATGTCACACTATCATGTAATATTTTCATGTCACGCTCTCATGACACTCCCCCGCATGTCACACTATCATGTCAAACTCTCATGTCACATTATCTTATGTCACTCATGAGACGCTCTCATGTCACATTTCCATGCCACGCTCTCATGGCACATTCTCATGTCACACTATCATGCCACACGTGCATAACACACCCTAATGTCAAATTCTCATTTAACACTTTCATTTCACGCTCTCATGACAAATTCTCATGTCACACTCTCATATCACATTATCATGTCAAACTCTTATGTCACTCTCATGACACGCTCTCATGTCACATTTCCATGACACGCTTTCATGGCACATTCTCATATCACACTATCATGCCACACTTTCATAACACACTCTAATGTCACATTCTCATATAAAACATTCATGTCACATTTTCATGTCATGCTCTCATGGCAGATTCTCATGTCACTCTATCATGTAACATTTTCATTTACGCTGTAATGACATATTTTCATATCACACTGTCATGTCACACTATCATTTCAAACGTTCATGTCACATTCTCATATGTCAATCTCATGTCACACTCTCATGTCAAATTCTCATGTAACACTTTCATGTCAGGCTCTCATCATGTAATATTTTCATGTCACGACCTCATAACACACTCTCATATCACATTATGGTGTCAAACTCTCATATTGCATTCTCATATGTCACTCTCATGACACGCTCTCATAGTACATTCTCATGTCACACTTTCATGTCAAATGCTCATGCAACACTTTCATGTCATATTTTCATGTCACGCTGTCATGCCACACTCTCATGTCACTCTATTATGTCAAACACTCATGTCACATTCTCATATGTCATTCGAATGTCACACTCTCACGTAAAATTCTCATGTAACACATTCATTACTCGCTCTCATGCCACATTTTCATGTTACGCTCTCATGAAACATTCTCATGTCACTCGATCATGTAACATCTTCATGTTACTCTTTAATGCCATATTTTCATGCTACACTATCATGCCAAACACTCATGTCACATTCTCATATGTAACTCTCATGTCACACTCTCATGTAACAATTTCATGCCACGTTCTCATGCCGCACTCTCATGCCATACTCTCATGTCACGTTACGATCCCACACTCTCATATCACACTTTTTTGTCACACTTTCGTGTCACAATCTAAAGCCATATTCTCATGTCACACTTTCATGTCACACTATCATGTCACACTCTCATATTCAAGAAGTAGGCACCGACATCTTGGAATAAAAAATAATAATTCTACTAAATTTGTGCTGTATTTGACCGTAAAATTTTTTTTTTTGCTAAAATTAACATTTGAAAGAGAATTCCCCCTCAAAAAAAGTTTTTAGGGCCAACTCTGCAATTTTATTTTTAGAGAAAAAAAGTTCTGTCGCATATAGCATAAAAGACGTCGCAGAAAGAGTACATTTAATTATATAAACCATTTTCGAAAAAAAGAACAAGATTTTCCAAAAAAAGACTTAGCATCGTCATTTTTTTTTTTCCTAAAAAGAAAGCTTGTGCTGGGATGATATGGATAGGAATAACACTTATTCGAACATACAAGTTTTACTGGCATGCGAATTATCAAAAAAGTAGCCTTTTTTGAAACTCTACTATATATAGTTAGAAAATAAACATACGAGTGAAAATGTTATGCTTGAATAGTTGTGCTCTTGTAGGAAAACCCAGTGCAAGTTTAAGATTTTCAAAACTTCCATTTTTGAACATTTTTGGTTTAAAAAGTCATTACAAGTTCAAAAAAAGTCACCAAACGTTTCTGACTTTTCAAATTCGCTTTTTGCAAATGCTTAATAAAGAAATGATTCCAAGTTCAAAAATATCTGTTTTTTGAAAATATAAATTAAAATGTAAATTTTATGAAAGAATAATAGTTCAACTCACGAAAAAAAAACTCAGTACAACTCTTATGTTTTCAGAGTTTTTAAATTCATACTTGTAGCATAATATTGCTATACAATTATTAATTTTATAATAATTATAATAAATTATAATAAAATTATAAAAATTAAGTAAATTATTAAAATTATAAGAAATAATTTTACTATGCAATTATAATAATATTATTATACATCCTATAGCAGAAGCTTTCTTTTCACGAAAAAAATGACAGTACTGTTTTTTTTAAATGTTGTTTCTTTTTCGAAAATTGTTTACAAATAATAATTCTGGCTTACGGCACATTATTGAACGTCTTTTATTCTTCTCAGGTTTTGGGTATTCTTGCTCAAATTTTGAATTATTCAAAACATATTTGGCGCTCGATGCAGCATAAATCTAGACACAATTCAGCAAAACATCCATTTATATTAAATAAAAAATTGGTAAACCAAACATTTTATTTCTTTAATATTAAAGTAAATTATAATAATACTAAAATACATAATAATTTTTTTCGAACTTCATAGTACTATTAGGTTACTTTTACGAATAAAAACGCATTGTTATAAAATTCTATGTAACAACTTTCTAGAAGATTAGGCACGCTCGAAAAAAAGTAAAATTTGCCCAAACAAATTTTAATTCTGACATATGATTTCGGCTTGAAGTGGACAATTACAATTATGCAATTAAAAAAAAAGTATAATAATCAGCGCACTTTTTAAATGCAATGATTTCTTAAAATGATTACAGCAGTAGAAAAAATTAATTTTACTCATTTCATAATATGATTTTTGAGTTTGAGCGTTTGACTTGACATTTTTTTGTTGTCAGTAAGCATTTTATGGGTGACAGTATCGTTTGAAGAAGAAAAAGAAAAAGAAGCAACGTAATTACAGTCTGATTCAATCTTGCATAATTCTTCGTGTCAATCAGTCAAAGGAGGATTCACATTTTTTATTATATAATTGCATAAATAGACACTTGTAAAATGGACTTGGGACAGATTGTATCAATATTTACTGAGAGATTGCCGCTTACATACACATACAATTATCAAATTATTCAATAATTAATCAAATTGACTAAAAATAGAAACAAAGATTAAAATTTTATCATTTTAAATTTAAAAAATTAATCATAATAAAATATTATATAAAACATCTTTTATATTGGGATCCTTCAAAATTTAGTTATTTTAATATAAATCGTTTAAAATGTATTTCAAATTGAAAATTCAAATTTGTACCTAATCTTACATATTCAAGACCCAAAATTACCACCTTAGAAATTTTGAAACAAATTGAATCAAAATAAGGAAAATCCCCCCACCCTCTGAAATTTATAAAAAGATTAAAAATAAAAATGTTGGACCAGTTAACTCAATAAAATATTTAAAAACAAAATTAAATCCTCGTTTAATAAGAAAACAATTATAAACCAAAAATCACTTTCTTCCAAATCAAGAAAAATGATTTTTAAAAAATTTAATCTTTTAATCAAGAAAAAGTTATACATTGCCTTTCTGTCAGTTTATTAATTCAAAATTCTGAAATATATTACTTCAGAAATTTTCCACTGCTGGTTTAAATTTTGATCTAAATTTGGAAATTTTCAGATAAAAAACGTTTTAAGTTGATCAACTGTTAATATAATAATTATTAATCATTTTTAAAATTGAATTTGTTCAGTTGAAAATGAAATATTTTACAGATTTTGACGTTTAAAATTGGACTGTATTAATGTGAAAACCTTAGTAGTTAAGCTAGTTAAATAAATTTAAACTTTGAATTAAAAATTTATAAACTATTTTTAATTTTTAAATAATTTAAAATTAATAATTTTAGTATTACTATTTGGTAATATTTCAATGTTTGTTAGAAATGAGTAATTAAAAATACAATTTTATTCCATAAATAAAAATTAAACAATTATTAGCTTTTTTCAACAAATCATTAGAATGTTTAAAATATTTCTCAAACTTTAGAATATTTGTGAAATATTTGCAAAGTTTTTATTCAATCTTTGAAATCTTTGTAAGATATCTGAAATTTTTGCGAAATCTTTCACAATTTTTCATGAAATTTTTGTGTAATCTTTAAAATATTTGTGAAATTGTTAAATCTTTGTGATATATTTTGAAATCATTTAAAAATTTCTGGAATTTTTAGAAATCTTTTTAAAAATGTTGTGAAATTGTTATTAAACCATAAAGTCTTTGTGTTTTTTTTAAATCTTTCTCAAATTTTTTAAAAATCTTCGTTAAATTATTTTAATCTTTGTGTTCTTAAAAAATATTTGTTAAATTTTTTCATCTTTGTGAAAAATTTGAAATTTTTTAATCTTTGTAAAAAATTCAAAATATTTGTGAAATTTTTTAATCTTTGTAATTTTTTCGAAATATTTGTGAATATGTTGAATCTTTGTAAAATATTCTAAAATTTTTAGAAATCTTTTTAAAATTTTTGTAAAATCGTTATTAAATCATTAAAGTGTTTTTATT
>JAAAKG020015127.1:0-20701 GCA_010014905.2 Druon quercuslanigerum | reverse complement strand
TGTGTCGAAACGCGTCTCAGCTTTAACAACAAGCTTTTACAACAACATTAAACGCTTTAACTGGTATTAGCCACGAACTGAATATTTTATTTATATTTTAGTGTTTTTTACGCACATCATTTGTCCGTAATGAATAATAAAGAAGTGGACGAATGAAACCAGGAAGTATTAGGAAGTTTTGGCAATATTCTAACAAGAATCTTCTCAAATTGTTAAAATATCATTAACTAAAATTTAACTTTGTAATTTCATATCACAATTATTCCTATATCGTCTCTGACTTAGAGGTAATAATATCTGTTTCAAATTTCTCATGTTGTTTCCATACATTAAAAAAACTTAAATTAAGTAAAAATTCATTTAGATTCCAGTAAAATTCATCTTAATTTAAGAAAACGTATGTTCTTTGAATGTACGAAGAGTTTTGAAATTCAGATATTGATCTTCCCAAATTCCCCAAAAAAATTCTGAATTCAAGTTCTTTTCTGAATTTAGGTACATTCAAGAATTTAATGTGTAACATTTTTTGCAATCTTTTTTACTGTGAATGGTTAAATAAAGCCTTTTGTCACTCTGAAAAAGTAATAATTAAAAAAAATTAATTATTCTTTAAAAAATCAAAACGTGGGTTCCCAGCTCAATTTACGGCCCTTTTTATATTGAATCTCTCTTTTTTTCCAATCGTGTTTAAAGTTTTCTGCGTCATAATTTTTTCTTGCTCCTTTATTAAACAGGATTAATCAGCGGCCGACCTTAAAGTTGGCGGTACCGGCTGGCAATGAGAGATCGCAAGAAAAGTATCTCGGTGCGAAAATTGAAAATAAAAGCCTCTTTACAAGCCGAAGTATCTCGTGATATCGCGTTTCGTGATCCGTTCAAAGATGAGTCTCGCGTGTAGAGGCCCGGATGACGGGCCCAGGGCAAATGATTCTCCTTGCAGTAATACTGTCGAGATTTCTCCTGCCGATAGAGTATGTATGTACATTATACACACAAGAACAGGCCTTGATTCAAGTACCAGGTTCTACAATCCACGGTAGGACCTTCGATAGCCAGAGCGTCGAATCGAAATCGAATCCAGTCAGATGATAAGTCTTTTCCTTATTCTTTTTTGTGGTAGGGGTATGCCACAGAGGGGCAAAGGGTGTTTCGTCGTTACAGAAGCAAAAGCATGAACTGTCCAAACTTCAAAAGGAGTGTGAGAGAGGTGGGAAAAGGGGAAGGGGAGAGGGAAGAAGGCCCCAGAAAAGGGGCGCCGAAAATTGGATACTGGTGGGGGTGATGGGACCAGCATAATGACAGGGTGTCTCGCGCCAAAGCCCGCTAACGAACCGGCTCCGAAATATCAAGGGATCCGGGCTAGGAGACGACGCTGTATTATTTTAAGTTTTCTCGGGTCGGGACCAACATCGTCAGAAATAATCGCGGAATCCATATAATCAGGAGATGGTTGCGATTGCACGACTTGAAAAAGCAACACTATAAAGGTTCGTCATTCCATCCTGATGCCGATGGCGTTTAGCTCGGGAGGCAATTGTCCTCAGCGAAGAAGGGATCCAATTAGGCTCGTCACTTTGGGTTTTGAAAATGAAATAAATAAAAATAATGAGTAAGTTTTCAGAGACACAAATTATGTATCAAGACCAAAGGCAAAGACTGTAATTTCTCTGAATCAAGTTTTTTGACCTGTTGCTCCTAGGAAGCCAGAAATATTATCCAAAGAGACTCTGAATTGAAAGAAATGAATTACGAAGATGCTGTAGCCATTTATAGGCCATCATAGGAAAATTTGAATTTCCAGCAGACCCCGAATTTTCACATGATACCAAACTGTAAACTGTTTATAATCATTTTGACTTTTTTAAGTCATTGACATTTCGTTGTATATAAAAGAACTGTATGTGATTAATTATTTTTAAAAAAAGTCCAAACTTTTTATAAGGTTATAAATTTAAGATCGAAAAAAACATTTTTTCGTAAATAATTTTATGCAAAATGAGCATGAAAAAGATTCAAAATTAAAAAGCAGACTTTCAAACAACTCCACTTTTCGGCTCATAAGAGGCAATAAACGCAATGGAAAAAAGAGGGAATTAAAACCGATTTCAAATCGGTTTTATATAATTTTTCATTTTTAAACATTCTGTAAAATTTCTTATAATTCTGGAACTATTGTTTTGGCTGATGTGAGCCTTTATGAATATGTATATTATTTAGTAAAAATAGATATCGCAATTATTTTGATAGTTTACTCAGCATCAAAGTAAATTTGATTAAACATGAGTAAATATCAACCGATACCGTGTCTTTACTACCTTTTTTCAAATTTATGCGGTGTTATATCTTTTAAAAGACAAGATTCAATCCTTAAATACAAGTATTTCTTCATTACGAATCATAGAATTATAAAGCAATTCATATTTTCAGAATTATAATCACTTTTTTTAATGTTATCGAGTTTTTATGTCATCCGGATATAAAAATTTAATTACACTTAAAATGTCTTTATTTGATCAAAATAACCAATGTAGAAATCCAAAAAGAACATTCAACAATTCGGGTCATCCCGTACCACGGTTGAATTATTGCGAAAACTAACTTTTTTGAAGCAAGCTTAATAGGAAATGTAAATTTTTTTAAATATATACTTCTTACTATTTATTTTTGATAACCTTGTCATCCGGTAACATTAAATTTATTTTCATCGAATGAAGTCAGCTGTAAGAAGAAAAGTAATCGATATTTCCATTATATTTCATTCGAAAATAATTTTTTTTAACTCTAAAGTTAGATTTCGGTTATTTTTGTTATTTATTTGATTATTGTCATAATTGTGAATTGATAAACAGGTTTTTTGTTCTGAAAAACATTTGACCACAACCATTTTAATTGAATCATTCCGACTTATTGATTTTGACAGATTAAATTGTTGAGTAATATAAATGATAAAAAACTCCAAATCCATTATTGATCGATTTCCACAGTAATTAAGTTGTCAAATATTTTTCCTATGTAAGAAAGTTGCGTGGACCTCAGATTATATAAAATGTCTCGGATTAATTTATATCTTTAAATAAAACTTGGAATACCATTGAAGAAAATAAGCGATAGTTTGCACAAAGCCAAGTAAAGGCGAAGAATTAGAAAAAGCTTAAACAATCTTTCACCATTATTTACCTACTCTGACGTTTTAATTTTCAAGTGAAATCGAGAAACATGAAAACATTCGCAGCAGATTCGATCCTCATACCACATGCCACAATCTGCCCTCATTTTTTCGCGAGAAAATGCTGTTTTTATTCGCCGCTACGATACGAGCACTTTCTTAAGATCGGTGATTGCTAAAGCCTAAAGCCAGGAATCTGGTACATCTCGATAACTTGGACTACGATCTTGGTCGCATAAAAATTCCCATTGGATCAGGAAACGAGTTGAAGAAGAGAGAAAAAAACGACAAATTGTCGCACATTTCACTTGGCATAAGGTAGATGAATGCGGTATGCTCGCATCAGGACTCGATCGATGAATTTCCACACGACTATTTGTCACTCCATTTACCCGTGTGGCATCAGACGTCCAGTTCGACATTCCTTATTTGTAATCAGATTCCGAATACGCGTGTTTAACTACCTGGGAGTATAAATTACGCAGCGGTGTTGCACACTCGACTCGACGAAAATCCTATACTACTGCTACTCAGTCATACTCAGTGAAATCGTTACTGAGTCGTGCGTTTTCCGAAGATGGAAGGAACTCATGGAGCCTATCAGCCTAGCAGCCTAGCGATTCCCAATCGAGCAAGAGCCGTCGCGACGGCCAATCCGTCCGTCTCCCAGGGGAAAGAAGATCAACCTGGACTCTGTCGATACGTAACTAGTACTGACACCGCTACACGCGTTATCTCGATAATTAGAGGCTTTCTCTCCTCTCTCGAGCAAAATATCGATGTTGGAATTGGAACCCCACAAACTGGTTCTCCGATTCCGAGGTCCATGTGAGCGGTTTTAACTAAAGATAAGAAACTGACGAACTCGGATTTTACTGCGAGCTACGGATTTTAATTGCAGATGTGTATTAATTAAAAATTTTATTCACGTATATGTATCAAACATCCATTTATGAAAGTCTTATAATACACAGGGTGCCTATATATTTATCTGGAAAACCTTCAAATGTCTGGGAATTTTTTCGTTATGGACTCACCACACTATTCACACTATTTGACTTTTTTTTGAACGATGATACTATTTTAAAAACTTAAGAAGTTTAAATTAGATTAAAATCAAGTTGAAAATCCTATTATTATTATAATTATTATTATTATTATTAAAGCCGTTTCCCTTTCGGGGTAGGCGTGACTGACTCAGTAGGGAAGGGAGTAGTGGGAGAAAGGGGTTATAGAATTTTTAGATTGATCTAGAATTCTCGTGTTATTTATTTAAATAACACGTTTATTCTGCAACACTGCTCCGACCCAGGTTGCTGATCAATCTCTTTAGCAATCACCCCAAGTGAAGATCCTCACAAAGTCGTCATGTGAGGTTCCCCACTTGGGTCCATTAGTATCCAAGGTGTTTTGTTTCAGGCGTCATTCACTCTACTGACATTCTTCTTATTAACAATTTTCCGTCATAATTTTTTGACCTGGCATACTTCTCTAGCTTCTTTAACGTCCATTCATTTTTTCATGCAGGCTCTCGCGTTTCTATGGCTTCTTATGACCCATCCAACTAGGGTCTCATTGACACATTCTAACCATTCCTTTCGCGGTCTGCCTCTGGTCACGCTGCCATTTACTTTACCTTGATAGACTTGTTTCGTTAGGCACTCATCCTTCATTCTCTCAACATGTCTGAATCATCTTAATCAATTTCTTTCACATGTGTCAACTAGCGTCTCTAGCGTTCAATAATCAAGTTAATGTATGGGGTTCCTTGAAATAAAACCAAGAATCCAACAACCAAATTTGGACAACCACCACAAGATTTTCTTTAAAAAAAATCTTCAAACAAAAATAAATAAGATCAAAGAAACTTGAAAAGGTTAATGTGCATACAAATTACGTAAAAATTTTTTTCTAAAAATTTTGAACCACGTACACCCTTCGTTAGGTTACACGGATTTTTACGCCCCCCCCCCCCTCTGTCATGTGTTACGCAATTATTTTCGAATAACTTTTTTTCGTGAATTTATTTAGTGAACATAAAAAAATAACGTAGGACGATTTGGAAGGACAGAGGTTTAATAACATTTTACTGTTTCTTATGAATTATCAAATCAAAGTAGTTCTAGTTGAATTAGCATTCGAATCCAATCAAAATTTTGGTTTAATTGGAATGTTAATTCCACTAGAACTACTTTGATAACTCATAAGAAACAGTAAAGTTTCATTAAATCTTTCATCCTTTCAAGGATAAAATTCCAACAAAATAGTTGAATCCTCAACCAAAGCAGAATAAATGTCAACCAAATAGATGCATTTTTAACCAAAAAAGATTAAATCTCTGTTAAAACAGATGAGCTTTTAAATAAAAAAGCCGAAATTTCAATAAAACAGTTGAATTTTCTACACACACAAGATTAATTTTCTACCACAGAAGATAAATTTTATACCAGAAAAGACTAATTTTCAACGAAATACATAAATTGTTAACCAAATATTTGAAGCTTTAACTAAGAAAATTTTTTATCAAAAAGGCGAATTTTTAACAAATTACAAACATTTTTAACTAAATGTTTTGAAAAAATTAATGTGATGCTAGTCTCACTTTGATTTGATTAATTTTTAGTTTATATTTTTTTTATTGATCAGGGACTTAGGTCGGAGCAGTGTTACGGAACGCCACGTGTTATTTAAATAAACAACACAGGAATTCTAGATCAATTTCAAAATTATACCCCCTCCCTCACATTGCTCCTTTCCTCAGATTGAGTCACGCTTACCTCGAGGCTTACTCAGAAAGCGATATGGCTTAATAGTATAATATTAATAATAATACGTAGTTCTTAAAATAGTTGTAATCCAACTCGTAATTAATTTATACTTACAACTGAATGAAGCAAATGAAAATTTCTATGAGTGGAAAAAAATGATTTGTCCCCTTAAATCTTTTTGAGAATGATTTTTTAAAAAGAAATGTTCATTTTGACACTTGTTTAGGCTATTAGTTACTAACACTAATAATGTTTAAACTTTTGCTAAACTTTTTCTTACAATATTAATGGTTTATTACAATTCATATATAATTTAACTATTAGCTTGGTGCAATTTCAGTAATAACTTGCTTCCGACACAACATATACAAAAAACGAAAATCCCCAGTGGCTCTAGGAATCGGTAAACCGGAAGAGCTTCTATTGGGCCTCTTGTGCATAAGAAAATTCTATACTCGTTATTACATGTCTATAACGCACTGATACGTGTTGTTACGCGTTATTAGGCCTGAAGTGTACGGATTAATAATAGCGAGTGATTAATTTGTCAATTGTTGCGCTAAATTGTAATAAAAAACGAATTGATTATCATAAAA
This sequence comes from Druon quercuslanigerum, assembly GCA_010014905.2. NCBI lineage: Eukaryota > Metazoa > Arthropoda > Insecta > Hymenoptera > Cynipidae > Druon > Druon quercuslanigerum. The sequence goes on along the minus strand of JAAAKG020015127.1, from coordinate 14,171 downwards.
GAACAGTTTGTTTATTTTAATAATATATTGTGCACCTAGAAAGGATTTATTGACGTTTGCCTCCTATAGGTGCACATGATGCTTTATATAACAAAAGTATGATTTACAAGTTGACCACATCTGACATTTAAGGCCTGCTTGACGCAGCCATAATCGTACACGAGTCACTGTGAACGCGAGTGAGCAGAGTACACCAATGAGCCTATAATACTCCTAGGAGTTTTATGAACTCATTATTGTACTGCGGACATGCGTATTGCCGCTCGAGCTTTCTTTTGTGTAAAAAAAAGGAGGAGAAGAGACTATTTTCAGAAATTAAAAGACGCTTATAAAACGCGTAAATCATGTCTGCTTTATATAAAATGTATTTATTCATTTTCTAACGTACACCAAACCCTCGGGTGGCCACCCCGCGGGTTAGGAACTCGTTTAGGAATTCCTAGAACGACTGGCCCATGCAGTTTCTCAGCTCGCCGGAGAGAAAGTTGTCAGTATTGTCACTCATGCCTGAAAAGCACGAGCAGAGTGGTGGAAAAACGTACTGCTCGGTACTCACCTGCGGAGATAGTGTAATATTAGGAAAGCCCTGACTGTTTACGTTTGGATTCCCCCGATTGAGAATCAAAGTTATTTGCAGACTACCGTTGACACGATTCTTAAACCGGGGTTTGGTGTAAATATTTAGCACGTTTATTATATTTTTTCACATTTTTAAATTTATTTTATACTTAGTTTTTTATGCAGTTTTTGGCGTACCATTAAAAACTACCTGAATTTTTTCCCTTGTCTATCGTAGTTTACCAGGTTCAAAAAAGATTCTTCAATCTTTGCTCTGTCTCGCGACATTATAATTAGGTGTTGAAAATGACTAAAAGTGGTTTAATGTTATATATGTTGTAAGAAAACATGCTAAATGCATTTTTCTCCAAAAGCAGATTTTTAAAGTTCCAACTTCAGAAGTGCCCTGGTGACTCATTTTTCAACCTAGAGAGGAATTTATTTGGCTACATGTTCTTGTACGATAGCTCTATGCTGACAAAGTGAGCCCTTTCCTTGCTGAACATCACTTATATATAGTCATTCGTAAAATCAAGGTTGCAAAAAAGTATGAAATGGTTGCAATACGTAAAAAAACACATATTATGATTGATAGATAATATTATGGTTTAATTTAGAGTTAAAAGCATAATGATATTATTACTTTCAGAAATATATTTATGCTTCGCTTACTGTAGAAAAGTACTTTTGTAAAGCAATTCTCAAATTTTTAATGTTTTCTAAATTATAACTATTCAGTACAATGTACACGGAAACGAGTAATGTTTAAAGAAGTTGTGGTGAGTTTATGCAGGTTATAATTCAATCCATAATAATATTGTAAGAACTGTCTCAAACATTTGTGTCTCTGATAATTGCTCATTCATACATGGTTTCTTCCTAACCGAATAAATTATATTACATAGTTTATACATATTTTTTAATGATGTAAAAGAATAAATTTTTAAACCGCAACCAGTTATCGACAGGTTATATGGATTATCTGGGTGGCTATACCCACGCGGGAAAACCGGAAATAAGCCGGGAGAAAACAGGGACAGAAATATTAAACCAGGAGATTTCCCGTATTGTATAATTTGCGCGTTTTATAAGTTTTATAAGTTTCCAATTAGAGATCATATATAATTTTCAAAGTGCTGAGAATAATTAACTTGAAAGATTCAAAATATTTCACGTAATATTTAAAATTGATGTGCTTGAAGTTCTGAACATTCAAACGAAAGAATTTTTTTACTGCTGACTTTGTAAATTATAAAAAAGGGCTAAAATGTTTAATGATTAATATTTGAAATAATATATTTACGAAAAAGCATATAATGCATATTTTAACTTGTAGTTGGAACAATAGTTATGGATAAAAAAAATGGGAAAAAATATTTCGTTCATTTAAACTTTCAGAACAGATAAAAATAAAAAGTATTTACAGGGAAAACCGGGAAAAAGCAGGAAGAAGAAAATTTTTAAAATAGTGGCAGTGTTTATAGACCTAACAGCTTCCCAAGCGCAAGATTGTACAGGCTGTAAACAAATAAAATATTTATATAATGTATTATATGTGTGGGCTGTTGTTGTTGTTGAGTAAACGGCTATTCTCAGTACAGAAAAGATGCTTATGAAAGACGTAAATCATGCCTGTGTTACATAAAATGTATTTAATCATTTTTAAAAATACACTAATCACACACTCACCCACACTTCGGGTTGTGGATAGAGGGTCCCTGTAACAAGGATTTCAGCTGAATATGGCTACGATAATTAATAAGCAGTCACGGACAATTTTCCAGGGGTACTCCCGAAGGAATTAACTTACAATCAAAGGCGCACAATGCACAATGTTCGCGGAACATAAATGACACCAACAAAAAGTTGTAGATGCGGTCCAAAACTATCAGACGCACAGAGCACCCAACAATGGGTCAGAAAACAGTGCCTATCACTCTAAATTTCGGGGTGCTGAAAATAATCTAGATGGAAACCCGACGGCGAATCGGTGAACCGCCCACAGTGAATGGACGAATCAATTAAAGGATGACTTGGTAGCCTGCTACGATGCCAGCATTGTCCCTGTTACGGAGGGTTTATGACGCGTTTGCACACTCTACAGTACAGAAACACCTAGCACTTCAGCACCTTTCGCATCAGTCTTTGCGAAATAAAGCCGAACACCTCTGGAAAAAGGGATGTGTACGCGGAGCGCTTATCCAAACACAGTATGAACAAGCCACAAACGAAGAGCAGGATGCGACATTGAAACCAACCGTGGAAAGCAGACACCTTTTGAGAAATGTGCCATAAATTGTTCAGTTTATGGTGCTGCGAGAGCTTTGGCTGATTCAAATCGAAGGGTAACACCGACGATGGATCAAAAGACAAAAAGACGCTTGCATCAACTGAACAAGAAGATTGGATGTGCAATACAGAATGCGAAAGTTAGCTCAAGAACCGAGCTGCTGACAATCAAGCAGCATATTGTTGACAAAACGCGGTTGAAGCAAGGAAGAAAATGAAGAAGAGAGAGACATGGATCAGGGAGAATTCAGAGATTCCGGAAATACTGGAGTTGAAAGGAGGTACCGATTATATCATACGCTTTAAGTAGTTTCGCGACATCATAACATCTGAGGAGGAATGTCCATCAATCACTGCCGAAGAGGTGCGCATACTAAATTGAAAGAATTAAAATCCTAGTTAGTATTAAAATTTTATATTGAAATGTTATTGGCCCTCTAGCACCTCAAAAAATATTTCCTATATACGGTGAGACCTTTAGCTTCGTGACGTCACAGAGGAGGCGCCTCTTCCACCACCACTGATCTCCAAGGGAAATGGTACGGGGATGGCGTTTCTGCCAAAACATCTGTACTCGCAGGAAATTTCCCCGCATTGGGCAGCTCTGCACTATACTTCTACCGAAAAAGGCAGGTTGTTCAACCTAGAGAATCACAGGCCAATAACTTGTTTAAACATGCTGTATAAGATCTTTAAAGCTGTCCTAAACAACAGGATTGTTCGAAAAATTGAGCCTGTGTGGAGAGAGATGTACGAACAACGTGGCTCGAAAACAGGTATAGCAGGCTACCAAGAGAACCTGCTAAACAGCTGAAGGACAGGTGCGTCTGAAAACACGCATCAGTCCATCAGTGCGTCCTGTCAATGGCCTGGAAAGCTTTGAATGACCAGAAAGCTTTCAATTCAACATCTCATAGACTTAGCATCTGTTTATTGGAAAGCATGATAGTTCATCGACACACAGTGGGATTATCGTGTGACAACGAACAACGTCACCTTTCATCGAGGAGTCTTTCAGGGAGGTACCATGAGCTCTGCTCTTTTGCATCAGACACTAATCATCGCGAGAATAAGGTTACTCATGTATTTTATATGGATCACCTGAAGATCTATGCTTCTGGTAAAACCAATTTTCAAAGTGCTTTAAATATCGTCAAGAAGTACACAGGAGAGATTGGTATCGACTTTGGATTGGACAAGTGTGCCAAAATTTATCTGAAAAAAGGAAAGATTATTGGCATTTTCAGTGACCATTGAACGAGCTTACCGTCCTTGATATCGCGACATGTAAGATCATTCATATGCAATAGAACTTGCATATAAATTAGACCGATCCGCGACTATACATGTCACGCCATCATGGCCGATACGTATTTCTGAATTTCCAATGTCTTGATAAGCAATTTATTTTGAATACAGCTTACATCGTTGCAAATGGCAAAGGTCCTCTCCTAAAAATGTTCAGGAAACCCAAGATAATTTTGAAAGGAGCGTTTCTTTACGAAAGCCGCGGAACAGGCGGCTCAGACACTTGGCCTCTCGGAGGTACGAAACTATTACTGGTTTGCCACCTTAAAGCCATACCCACGAGGGCCACGAGCCAAAAATATCCCCAGGCCCTTGCAAGATGAATGCAGAACGCTCTCATCCTTGAGTCGCTTCGTGTTGTGCTCAGGACACACGAGGGTTTCGCCGGCCTGTGATTGTAATTTCATCGTCCCAGTGACCATCTATCTCACGTTTGTAAGACGTAGTCATAGATGTGATTTACCGCGATACCTGCTGAGAACCGGTGCCATTTTTGGATGACAGTTGCTCCCAGTGGCACCCTGCGGTAGCTAAAAGCTTGTCATAAGGACAATGGCGTGATTGCAGCGGGAGCGGTCGCTATTCTGGAAAATTGCACCCACTTTCGGCGGTATCAAGGTAAATTTTCAGTTTTAACCACGCCTTACGACCGTGAGATAGGTCGTTATAGTCCGCCATCGACTCAATACGTTGCTGCGACAAAAGTATCGTGGAACCTGAGACACGTTGCGACACAAGGACGACCGCCTTCTGCATTTTCCCTACGAGTGTCTTAGCATTTTGTTGCCACGCAGAGATGCTTTTCAAGCTATTCGCCACAGAAAGCTTGGCACCTCCAAGATCACCGTTGATCAGGACGACTAGCTTAAATGAATATTCCGGGTATAACCGTCGCAACTCCCTTATTATGTGTTTAAGCCTCACTTTTCATTATCTATGAATTTGGCTTTGGATGTAGGTCTTTTCCGCTTGAGGTGCACAAATAAATAGTAAGTGTACTAGTTGGTCGGGGCACACATGGCAAGCTCTGCAGCTATCGTCGGGAATGTATTGGCTCAAAATGTGGAGGCGGTATGCTAAAGTGTATATGGCCCAGGTATGTATAGGTCTCTCCAAGACTAAGGTGTCGTATGGCGCTTCTGTCGACAATCTCAGAATCTTCGGGGACGCCGTTAAGTTTTCCTCGCTCAAAATAAACCTTGACGCATATTCCTAACCCGAAAGCCATTCCAATTTCCTCAGAGTATTTCTTGACAATCCCTACAGCTAGGTGTATTCGCTCATTATTTTTAGCATAGATCTTAAGATCATCCATGTAAACTATATGAGTGAACTTATGCTTTCGACTTCCAGGTTTGCCGCAAAATTACCCTTCGTGATGGCGAAGTGCGAGAAATAGTGGCAATAATCTAAGGGCGAAAAAGGTATGGGCTCATGGCGTCGCCATGAAAGACAGCTCTCTGAAAGATGACATTCTTACTTGTCACCCGTTGTTTTCCACATGAGATAGTAATTCTGGTTTTTCAAAGCGGCATCCATCTTTCTATGCACCTCACGATGTGCAGATAAACCCTTAAGTTTTCGCACAGACAGGTGATAAGTCTATGGGAGATTGAATCAAAAGCTCTTCGGTAATCAATCCAGGCGAGCGATAGGTAGCGTTAGCAGGATGCTGTGTCTCTGCAGACACATCTATCGATGAGCAGGTTCTCCCGACACCCTGCTACGCCTTTCATTGGGCCGCGATGTTCACACATCTCTCGTTACACAGGTCCGATTGTCTGTACAATCGTATCATTTGGAATAACCACTAAGGTCTTATACAGTATGTTCAGACAAGTGATTGGACTGTGGTTCGTAGGGTCAGCTGAGCTGCCCTTCTTTGGAAGGAACACTGTGCGCCCTTCTATCAACCACTCCGGAATAGACTCTAACGACTGTAGATATAAGGTGAAATTGCGGACCAGATGCTGGTGGCTTAAAGGAAACTGCATCCACCAGAAGGTCTTGATAATACCTGGCCCCGAATCTGAATAGTTCTTCTTGCCATGTAAAACTTTTCACCTCCTCGGTAGTGATGGGTGGGCATTCCTCCTCAGGATTTATGAGGGCACTGCACATCCCCTTGAAGCTATTTATTTTCTCTGAGATTTTTTCATTGGATACTGGATTTCAAAATACTTCGACCTTCTCTGGTTTGGAGGATGGTCGACAGTAACAAGAGGATTTTGGAAGAGTCGAGCAGGGCCAGACAAAACTGTACGTTTTCTCTGACCCACTTCTTTCTCCGCTCTAGATTTTTCCTAGCGTCAGATAGTGCCCGTATTCTGTCAACAATATGCCGCTTCATGGTCAACAGCTTTGACTTGTTGAATTACGTAGTTAATCATACACTGAATGTGGAATGGGTACTATGTTGCCCAGCCTATCTTTGTACTTAGTTGATGTATTCGTCTTTTGGTCTGATGATCAGATGTTGGTTCTGTTTTACGGATTGCATCTGAAAAGCTTTCACTGTATTATACACACTACAATTAATAGTCCAGAGATCGCGTTCTTGGGAAAAATCTCCACGAATCTCGTCATCCACTTGAGCCAGATCTTCGAGTTTAAGAGAAACCTTCATGTTGATGTTTCTGCGGGTCCTGAAGCATCGCTCTGCCTCGTGATTGGTCTCAGTTTCGATGAGACCAATTCGCTGAGAACTTCCTCTGTTGCTGGCTTGTTCTGGCTGCGGTAGAATGGGCGCTTCCGCATGTATGGTCTCTTTCGCAATTCTTCGGTATGGTTTCGCAGCCGTTGTTGCGAAAAGTGCGAGAGCTCTGGATATATCTTATACCACAGTTGTGAGCACTGCGATAGAGAAAGTGGTTCGTCCATCCTTGTAAAACCCTGCATGCCAGAATAAGGCTACTGAGACTATTGAGATGTATCCCAGAGTCATCACTGTAAGAAATAATTGTAACTTTTCCATACAATAGTATGGCACTTTTTCCATGCTGTTTAATATCCCACAGAAGTATGGAGATTTTCCATAGTATTATTGAAGATTCTTCATACACTTCCAAGAGTTCCATACACTGTTATGGAAAAAGTTCAAGTCAAGAAGCAAATGGCAATGCCCATTAAAGTGCACATGCGCTGTAACCATGGTTATTGAAGGAGAGCGGAGTGAACCATAACCTAATCATAGCGCCTATGTGACCGAAAAACATTATCCTAAATGCAGTGTAATAAAATGCTAGTGAATTCTGTGTTAAAATCAAGTGCAGTGCTCGAAGCAATAAAAAAGGATAAACAGTAGTACTCATCCCACGGTAAGCGAATTTTGTATGAAAATAATAGTTTTTATGTAACTGTGATGTACGTACAACATTAGCGTTACGTCGCATCTTCATTCGAAGCTAACCGGAGCATGCTATTTTCTCCGCTACTTTGAATGAATTTTAAATAATCCTTTAAAGCATCTTTAAAATAACTTTAATTTGAGAGCCAGCCTTAAAGAAAGGAGGAAATTAAATTTTGGAGCTCCATATTCTTTCGTCCTTGCTTCGATGCTGGCTGTCGAAGGCTTCAAGCGTGCTCCTGATTGTTTGATTGGAAATTCTTTTTGTTTGTTTGTTTAGAATTAATTTGTTTCATCGGAAAACTGATATTTTTAATTATATAATGAAAATTTATATTTCTTAGTTGGTAATGTACAGGGGAAAAATTTGCATTGGGTCAAGTCGGCTGAATTACTTGGCTGACTTTACTTGAAAGAAGGCAATATTTTCTTTTTACAAAGGACTGATTTCCTTGCATCAAGAAAATAATAGAATCAGAACAACTATATTTTTAATTAATTTGTTTCATTATACTTTTTTGCGTGAAGATTAATAAAATATTGAATTAGGAATATTTTATTCTCATAATAAGTAACTAAAACTCTAACTAAATGTTTCCTGATCCAAGTAAATTCATATACTTATTTTGACTACAATTTTAATTAAAACAATTTTCATGTTCTTGATACAAGAAAATGAATGCATTTAGCGAAGAAACAATTTGTCATAGCATGATGCTTGAATATTTTTCTTCAAATCAGTTCCCTCAATATGAAAACTATGACTTTGTTATAATGACAAATATTTCCTGAATACAGGAGTTATTGTTTAATTAAGAAAGAATTACTTATTTGGTTCGGCTAGATTAAAATTGATGTTCCAAATATTAAGAATTATTGTGTTAATTAAATGTAATTGGGTATAAATTAGAGTAGCAAGACATGACTGTATTTTGTTTACAATTTTCGAGTTCGCTAATGGCAGTTTGAAAATCAAAAAAGTGGGAAAATTCATGAAAAATATAAGTAAAAAAAAATTAGTTTTGAAAATATAAAATGATGATGTGTTATTCTAATTTAAAGTAAATAAGTTTTAGACCACAGATTTTTTAACTTTCAAAAAGAATGGTAATCTAGTCAGATCTAAAAAATTAATTCTTCCTTAATTGAACACTAATTCCTTTATTCGGCAGGAATTTTTTTCATAATTTTCAATTTTACATTCTTACTTGCTACTTGAAATAACATAAAAAAATCTAAGGTTGTTGTACCTACAGAATAAATTTTAAACATTTTAAAAACTTCCTGTCGCCACTAAAACTTTTATTTAAATCGAAAAAAATCTCAATCAGTTTCTTTCACTAAGAGAAAAAAATGGAGAAATTCAACTTTCAATTGTTGAGCGCCCCTAATTGACATCAATACAATATTGTAGGATTTTAATATTTACAACTTAAAGCTTTAAGAAATCAATTTTCTGATGTTAATTTTTTTTCAAGGGAAATAGCTGTGCAATTTGCAGTCAATAGTCAATCCTTTTAAATTCAAACATCCAAATTGCAAAATTAAATATTTAAATGCATGAATGCTATAGAATAGGTTATATAGTTTTTAAAATTTAAAACTCACGGCTTTTAAATTTTAAAAATTTTAAATTATATTTCTTTTGTTCAGAATTATTAGTTTTATATTTAGAAGAATGAACATTCAGCAGATTCAAAATAAAACATTACAAATTCTTAAAAAAAACTGAGAAGGTTTGAGGCTGCATATTTGTTAATTAGATATCTTTAAAATTATAAACTTTAATTTAAAATCTACTAAACTTAAAAAACTTTTTCAAAATTGTTACAATCAGGAACAGCAGAGATGCAGTGTAGTTCGTGACCAAAAGAAAGCAACCAGAAGACAAATGAAGGAGGTTTTACAAAAAGCAAAGACCAGTTCTGAAAATCTACGGTCAAACACGCCGCAGCTGTTACCATTGTTCGAACTGCTGCCTCTCTATTTTCTTGAGGAATCGAACGCCATGATCTCGCTTCTTCCTGTTAGTACTTTTTGTGTATACTTTCCAACAATGATTTTAGTTTGGAAATGAGGACCATTAACTACATGATTTTAACCAATTTCACTCTTTATAGGATACAGCCACAGACGACGAAGCAAGAGAGATTTCGGAAAACATGGATCGACCCCTTCTTATTGTCAAAGGTTCGTTTTCCATAAGCATTGTATATTGTCTTAGACATTTCTATCAATCGCGTAGTTTTCTTCTCATTACAAAGTTTTGTTTGTCTTTCCAGGAAATTCTCTGTTTGACGAAGCTGCCACTAGTGCAGTTTTTCCTGAGGGTGAGGAAATCGTGAGACCAAGAAACATCTTGAAAGGTTTTTTGTACTTCTTCCTCTCCTATTATGTTTACGGCTACACTTATGGAATGAACTTCAAGTCTTTGGAATTCATACAACGGTAAGATAATGTAAACGATCATGATTTTTTCATATGAATTTTTCCCGTATACAAAATAATAATTTAAAAAAAATGTTTCAGTGTTTTCCAGAAAAGTAATCCTTCTTCTGGTCATAAGAGGGAAAAGAAAGCGAGAAGGAACCTGCACACGATAAATTCGCAGGTGCAAAGGCTCATGGATAAAGTAGAGAACAATTACGAAAATTAGATTCTGAACTCCTGTAACCACTAATTTCCATTCAAAAGTCTACTCTTATATTTTGGGGTTAATTTCCTTTGGTTAAAAATTCAAATTTTTTATACAAATGTAACCTTTTTTTAACTCATCTTTCTTCGTTCTTTTATGTTTAAAGTTATTCTTTTTCGTAGTAATCATCTTTTAAGATAAAATAGTCACCTTTTTTTTTGAAAGGCGAAATTATTGGTTTTAAAATTTAACACTTTTGTTGAAAATTCAACAATGTTATAAAGTATTTATTCGTCCTTAAAAATAGTTAATTTTAGCTTGAATAAAGTCAAGTATTTTTTCGACAATTGAATTTTTGGTCCATTTTGTTCAAAAATTGCCTTTTTATCGGAAATTCATATTTTAAATTTAAGTAAAAGTGACCAAAGTTGAGGAAAAACCTTCTGATCACAGTGCCAATTCTTTTTTAACGGCGTAGATTTGATATTTTTATACAAAAATGATTCTTTATATACCAAAAGAAATGATATAATTACAATCTGGCACGAATAAAGTCTTCACTGATCAATAAAAGTAGTATCAGAATATGTTATATTTCCCATGTACAAGTATAGAAAAAGTACAAATTTAATTTAGGAAAATTAGTGTCTCTATGTGAAAAATTTACCATACTCAAGTATGAAAAAAATACCAATTACGTATAGTAAAATTACGAGCTGTATATTGTATATTTCCCATACATAGGCATGGAAAAAATGCCATGAATTTATGAGAAAATTACTATGTTATATGTGGCAAATTTACCATACACAAGTGTGGAAAAAGTTCCACTCCTTGTATGGGTTAAAAACTTCCCATACATGTTTGGAAAATTTACCATGCTTTTTTTTACTTTGAAAATAGTATGATTAGTTCAAAGGAATTCCTATTTAGTGATTTTAACATTAAATTATCAAATTGAGATTGCGATATTCCCAGAATTCCGTAACTCCTCATGCTTTTTGATGATATTTAATGTGAAACTCCTTTATCATTGTTTTGGTTTTACCTTAAATAAATACTGACAATGTTTGCGTTAGCAATATTTTCTATTTATGATGGTTTTGAAAATAGGTGGCTCTAAATTTCGTTTGCAGTAACACTTTTTCCACTCAAATAACTTGTTTTATAACAAAGCAATTTAAAATTACACCCAACTCTCGATTTACTTCCAGTGTCGGGGATGGGCTGCAAGTAGCCTTCTAACTAAATCCGGGGAATCGAAACGTAAACATTCAGGGCCGCCTGAACCGTTTCCAATTGGAATATATAATATTGCGCAATATACTCGACTGAGTACTTGCGCACTGCGGCCCTTCAGATTCGACTGTCGCAATAGTAGTAGTAATATTTTTTTAAATCTGGATTTTCATATGCGTGTGTTTTGGCGGTTATGAAAAACAATGTTTATTGCAATGCAGATTTTATTTATTCTCCGCACGTGCTGACTCATTTAAAGCTTTAAACAATATCAAGCGAAATAATATTTATCGTCTGCTGTTTACGCTGGCCTCCATTTGCTTCTATTTTACATGATGTCTGATTTAAGAAATTTTTCGACATTTTTTTACCTCTCTTTTTGAGTTTAAAAAATTTCATAAATAGTAACAAAAGCTTTTTTTTATTTCTACTTCAATGAAAATTTTCCAAATTGAAAAGATAACCACATCGGGGTTTCTCTTTCCGTCCCTTTTATAGCTTCTTCGTAAACTTCCTCGGTGTGTTTAAATTTTTTCATAATAATTCATTTATTTATTTTTGCATTCTTAATGATTTTGAATATCTGTTTTCTATGAAATTCGCTTCAATAGTGGCATCATCAAAGTTTAGGATTTTTAAGCATTATTATTCACATTTGTTTTTTTTTAATTTTTTATAATTTCAACTGATTTAATTGGGAATATTTTTAAAAATATGTTTTTATTCATATGATTGCGCAGAAAACTAAAACCAGGAGTTTTTTCAAATTTTTAAATGTTTCAGTAATTTTTCTGTAAAATTTTGTTTACTAAAATTTTTTCTATTTACGTTTTTGTGGGAAATACTTAGACCGGAAGTTTTTATGAATTTTTTAATTATTTGTTTGTATAAGAATTTTTTAGCAGATTCTCACTAAGATCGGGAGTTTTTTCAATTTAAAATTTGTCACTTTTTGATGTTTACCAAAGTTGTCACCAAAATATTTTCTCTGTTGAAAATTCTATTATAATGATAACCGAATGTAGTTAGAGCTCCTAAAATACTTTACATTTTAAAATAAACATTTCTACATTTTTTGGTAAGATATCAAAATAAAATCTGGAACTGCCGATACTCATAAGCAGGCTTGAAATTTAAGTTGCTCAATTTTGAACATTTGACGCTTTAAATATTTTAAATTAGATCAACTCGGAATATTTTTTTTTTAATTATTTATTTAAATGAAAAATTGTTCACCTTATTCTAATACTTCTTTTACAAATTACTATTTTTTTTAACGATTCCAGTTTTATATTCTTTTACAACTTATGTCTCAGTTTTGTACATTTTCAATATGTTTTATAGAGCTTAAGATTCAAATTTATGTAGATGATTTCAGTCAGTTTGAAAAATTTTTACTTTCATTACACGCGGTGGTATATTCTATTTTTGAATATATGTAATAATTTTGTAGATGTAAAACAAACAACAGTTCTTAAATATTTTCCACGTAATTCAAGTATGATATTTTCAAATATATCCCACATTTAACGAGGAAAGGAGAATTAGAAGTTTTTCAAAAATAGGGGAAAAATAGAGAATTTGAAATAAAAAATAAATGCAAGGGAATAGGGAAAAGTCTCTGATCCATTTTTTGTATGTTTGTACGAAATAACTTTTAATTTAAACATTTGGTTAATATCAGTATAATAATTCCAAAAAAGTTGAGCAATTCACGAAAAATCTTAATGCAATATTAATTATTCCTAGCTATTTACGAAAAAATAATAGTTTTAGATGAAATGTTGGTATGTTGAAGGAGCCAAATTTACTATGATACGTTCCAAATACTAAAATTTTTCTCTATAGAAAAATCAAGACTAAAATTAATGCACTCAAATCTCTATTTCGTAAATCGCGATTTAGTAATTTCAATAAATAGTATAATTTTTGTATGGAATCAACTTAAAATGACTTACTAATGAATTTTTGTTATCATATTTGTTACCATATTGACGTCATTTTTTTAATAGGGAGAACTAATCTATTACGAAATAATATGTGACGTTCCGGAAGGAAATGGTCCACTTTGTCGAACGTTTAGGAGATATATGCGATTTTGAGAACAAAGATCAGAAGTTGTTTCAATCAAAAATCATACTTCAATCTTTGATCTATATCGCAAAATTAAAATTATGTATCGAAAGTTACTGAGAGTCGAATAATATTATGTTTGAAGAAAATACATACCATGTGTGCTTATACGTCATTTGCGAACTTGAAATGCATTTTTCTCCCTAAGCAGATTTTCGAAGTTCCAACGTCAAAAGTACCTCATTGAAAAATCAAGAGCTTGAAACTTTCAAAAGGCTCTTGATTGAAAGATAATATTATTGTTCAATTCAGAATTGGTAACATAATTAAATTTAAAAATTCAGAAATATGTTCATGCTTCGCTGACTTAACAAAATTGATAAGTGATGAGTTCATTTAAACTTTCGAAAAGTAATTAAGCTTGTATTTTGTAAAGCAATTAAAAAAGAAGTTCTGTTGCGAAACATTATATTGTTACATAGTATGCTAATAATTTGCAAAAAAAAAATAAATAAAAGAACTTTATTGCAAAATTTTCTCTTCTCATGATTTAAAAAATAATTTTCATTTTTATTCTTTTTATTTCTGGATTTTATATATAATGGGCTTGCTTTTGCTTAAAAGCTGTGTAAAAAATTATTATGAATTATTATTATTATTACACCATTAAGCCGTTTCCCTTTCGGGGTAGGCGTGACTCACTCGGTAGAGAGGGGAGTAGTG
>JAAAKG020015116.1:0-20702 GCA_010014905.2 Druon quercuslanigerum | reverse complement strand
TTAAGGAATAGGAAGAGGGTGAATGAAAAATGTAAACCCTTAGGGGACACATTAGAAGCTTCCACTAACTAATAAATAACTATATTGCAATTTAAAAAATTTTGTTTTTAAATATAAATCAGTTGAATTCGCAAAAAAAGGATTTGCAACTCAAATTTTAAATTTTTCAATTTTTCATATTTTTCATATGATTTTTGGAAACAAAATAATAATACAAATGATGATTTTCTAAATACATTTATTTTAAAAAATTTCTAGAAATAAATTTTATCTCTTGTTCTTAATTTTACAAAAATAATTTAAATTTTGATTAATAAGATTTTTTTAGGGGAAGGAGGGATATTTTCTATAAATACGCTGTTTCTAATTTTTAATGTATCTTTTTCTATGAATAAAATCACTATAATAATGTTGTTAACAAAATTTTTTTTTAAATATCTGTATTAAATATTTTTCACTTTTTTCTGAATTGGAAACACGAAAGGTTTCTCGAAAAAAATACATTATTTATTTAAAAAAAATTTTTTTTTAAGCAGCCCTCGTCAGCTGCACAAACATTCCATATTTTCAAGTGATTGCTCCATCTTTGAAAAATTAGACTTGTTTACAAACTTCATTTCTTTTCCATTACTTTATTGACAAAAAACTGGTCTCAATCCAAATCATCTTAAGCAAAAAGTAAAATCTTGTACATTTTTCGGTTCAAAAATTAAAATAATAGTTTTTTTATCATCACTTATCAAACGTAACATTTAATTTATTGATGATTTATTTTACCTATGCTATAAAAAGAGCCGAAAACTTAAAAGAATCAAAAAGTTATTTAAATTGAAAATTAAATAATTTGATATTGTTTTTAAATTAAAAAAAGGCAAAATTTTATATTTCTCAAATAATTATTTTATAAATAATGAGTATTTTAAGTAAAGTGTAGCTAATTCATAATCAGATACTAAGATTGTAAATCCAGTTCGCAGAAATATTCCCGCTTTTGGGTTCCAGAATACCTTAAAAAAAAAAATTTCACCTAATTTATTTTTTTTGCAATTCTGAATACTGGGAAATACTTTTATTTATAAAAAATTAATCCAGGAATTTACAAGTATGCTGTTGTCAAAAATAGGGGTTCCCATTTAAAAAAACAAATTTGTCCTTTAAATAACCTTGAAGATCAAGTTCAATGTCAAATTCAAGGTCATCACTGGATTCCTCGTTGAAAGTTACTTTAAGAATGACACTTTTTTCTTGCAAAATAATATATATATATATATTCTACAAAAAATTTAGTTCTTGTGGCATTTATAATTTTAGATTCGTCAGTTTTTCATTTTTGGAAGATTGTGAAAAAACCTCTGAAAAAATGTAATACAAAATCTAGATTATTTATTAGTTTGAAACAAAAAATGCAAAATTTACATTAATGTTATGAGAATATTTAAAACCATTTCAAAACATTATGCAAATATTTGAAAAAAATATATGAGACAGTTTTTCTGGTTGAAAGATTTTTCAAACATTTTAGGAAAAATTTGAATTTTCTTAGAAAATAATTAAAATTTTTAAAGAATCAGGAAAGTTTCAAGACAATTTTTATCACCAATTCTAATCAGTGTAAAATAAATAAAGTTCTATGCTGAGCGACGTTTTTCAAAATTTGGTAAAATAATAAAAATATATTTAAAATTTTATAGATACAATAACAAAATATCTAAAATCTTCCAAATTCTTTTTAAATTTTCTTAAGAGAAATAGGAAAATTATATTAAAGTAATTTTAAAAACATGCAGAATCAAAAATAAATATACTTGAACTTCCGCAAATAATTTTTCAAATTGTATCCTTACAATATATTCTTGTGTAAATTAGTGGCCTGAACAAATAAGATTTTTCAGAATTTTATTTCATAGTTTTAATTTTTGTATTGCCAGAAGGCTATTGAATGCAACACATATAAAATGCATTGTTTGTAATGTTACTAAATTAAGGCTACAGATATTGATTTTATAAATAATTATTATATAAAATTCTTTCATATATTCATGTTGTCTTTATTTAAAAAAGAACACCAATTAAAACCTAATACTTAAACCCTAATATTTAAAGGTAAAAAAAAATAAAATCATTTATAACGCGTAATACAAGATATTTCAAATTCATTTTTAAAATCCAAAAAATTTGCATTGAATCAAAAGTATTTGTTTAAAAAAAATTTTATTTTGGTGAAATAACAATTTTGAGATGTTAAATCCAATTTTTTAAAACTATTTTTAAAATTTTTTAAAATATATATTCCGAAATTCAGAAGAACTCATCACTTAAAAAAAAGCTTAAATTGAGAAACTTTTTAAAATTTATTATTATTCGAAAGTCAAAAAAAAAATTTATAAAAATATATTAAGCATTAAAAAATTTCTTCGATCAAAATAGACAAATAATGATATTTTATTTTTCGAATATTCTATAATTCGGAAACTTTCTGGCACGAATTTAAATATTTAGGAATTGAATATTTTAGTTTTTTTTTTGTTTCGGAAATTTTATAACTTCCGAAATTTTTTGTTTCAAATATTTTCTTTTTCATGAATCTTACAGCCCCGTAATTTTATTTTCCACACAAGCAAACATTATTTATTTGTTATAGTTGATGATAATTATTATAATAAAAAGTCAGGCAAATAAATAGTTCATACTTTTCTAAGCATTTTTTTATTGTTCGATTCACACAAGTTAACAGCATACTTATAATAATATTCCCATACTAAAAATCGCTAACAAATCCCGCTTATAAATATATAAAAGTATATTAAAAATTAAAAATATTGAACTATAATTAATGTTTAAATGATAAATTATCATTGTGACATACATTCTTGGTGCACACACAAAAAAATAATATAAAGGACACGCAAGCTCAAAACGTTCTACAAAATTCTATCTGCAATAAGAAAACATTAATACAAAAAATTTTTAAGTGCAAATTTCTGTCATTCTGACACAAAGAATTTAATAAAGTTCGTGTGCTGATAAGATTACTTTAAGATCCAATGAACAAGTGATTACCTGGCGCTGAATATTTGAAAAAATATCCAATACAGTCCGGATTCTTAATAGTACCGCTCTAAATAGTGCTTCTCCCAATAGTTCCCCTCTAAATAGTGCCTCTCTCAATAGTGCCGAGTTTCCTAATCTGAGCCTGGGCTCTACGTTACCAATTTCTCGACATTTGTAACCACCCTCAGGAACCGTTGATTTGGTTACAACCCCCCACCCCCCACTCCGTAAATAACGTAGCCTTTCGCTAAAATCTGATTTTACGTTTATACTGATTTTTGTGTGTATTTATAGCAAGTTGAGTTGCCAATAATAATAAATAAAAAAGTGATTTTCAGAGTAAGTGTTGAGATATGCCTAATGGAATTATATACGATAGTTATTTCATGTATTATTAAATTTTCAAAATATGAAAGATAAAATAGTTGATATTTTAATTAAAAAAATAATTTTTAATCAAAAAAATAATAATTTTCTGGCAAGTAGTGAATTTGTTATACTAAATTATTTAAGTTTCAATGCAAAATGACGAATTTCCTATACAAAACCGTTGAATTATCAAATTAAAAATATTAAATTTTTATAAAAAAAAGTTATTTTTGTACCAAAAAGACGAATTCCAACAAAATACAAGAACTCGGAACCCAAATGTTGAATTTTTAACTAAACCAGAATAATTTTCAATGACAAATAACTGAAATTACTTTAAAAAAAAAATATTTTTACCAACAATGGAATATGTAAATTATCAATTACGAAAGTTATTTTTTAACAGGATTAACAGGATTAACAGGATAACAAGATTAATTTTTGAACAAAAAAAGACGGGATATTAAATAAAATTCAAGAATTCTCACCTAAAAAAGTGAATTATTAAATGGGAATTTTTTTAGTTCTCAAGAAAGTAGATAAACTTTAAAACCTAGTTCTTAAATTTGTTAGCAAAAAGATGAATTTACAAACAGATGAATTAATTTTGCAAAAAAAACAAAAATTTTCAACAAATTTCAACAACTCGCAAACAAATATTTGAATTTTCTATTAAAGAAGATAAATTTAAAAAAAAAGAATTATTCATTACCGAAGAAGACGAATTTTTAATATAATTCAAGAATTCCCAACCAATAAGTTAAATTTTAAGGAGAGAAAGTAAAATTTTTTTTTTAGTTTTTAAGAAAGTGCTTCAACTTTAAAATCTAGTTGGTTGAGTGTTAAGGAAAAAAGTTAATTTTTTAGAAAATTTAAGATTTTTCAACCGAACAGTTAAATTTTCAACCAAAAAGTTTAAGTTTTAAGAAAAAGTTTTTTTTAGTCCTTAGGAAATCATTTCAACTTTAGAACCTAGTTGTTTAATTTTCAAGTGAAAAAGAAAATTTTTCAACAAAATTCAAGATTTCTGAACTAAGGAGTTAAAGTTCCTTCTGAGAAGGAATAATTTGTAAACCAAAAGATGAACTTATTACGAAAAAGACGAATTTTTAATAAAATTCAAGAATTTTTAAACAAAAAGTTAAATTCTTAAAAAATAAATGAATGAAATTTCTTTTAGTTTTTAAGGAAAGCAGGTCAACTTTAAAACTTAGTTGATTATTTTTCTACATAAAAAAACGAATTTTAAACAAAATTCAAGAATTGTAAACTAAAAATGTAAAATTCCAACCAAGAAAATTTAATTTTTAAACCAGAAGATTAGATCCACTATGAAAAAGACGAATTTTCAATATTAAAGAATTCTAATCAAAAAGTAGGAGTTTCAACTAAAAATATTATTTTTGAAACAAAAGGTTTAATTTTCTGCAAATTATACTAGAATAAATTTTAATTAGAAGTATTTAAATGAAGAAAAATAACAACATTTCGCAATTTTTACTTGTAGAGGTTGAAAATTAATATCATTCCCCGACACTCAAAGAAACCTCTTACAAATGCCAGTGCCAGAAATTCAAATAAGTGAGGTTATGCACAGTTCTACAGGTCCGCCATCTTGGTACGTAATTTACCAGGTATTTTACCTGTGTTCTACGTAAAATACTTCACGTAGGTATTTTACGTCAAAAACGTCCAGTTACATCCCTGCATGAGCGAAACAATAATACCAGTGCGGCACTATTGAGAAAGGACTTCCGAAATTCGTGCGCGTTTGAGAGCATGGCAGTGGTGGGGAAACACTGTTCCGAGAAAAGTAACTTCCCTAAAAGCCCGAACCTGGCACTGTTGAGAAGGTGGACTGTATCCCAAAACTTATCAGTCGATCAATTTTTCTCTGAAAGAGTACTTAAAGGATCAACGAGTAACTTTTGATAGAAGAGAACGCGATTCTTCAGTGGAGAGTCAGTTGACACTAACTCCTGATTTATCCAGCCTAAACATTTTATAACTCAAAAACTAAAACTTCAACTGATTTTTGGAAAAGGAATTTTCAGTTTCTTTTTTGTTTCTTAATACATCCTATATTTGTACTAGCAAACAGAAATGAAATCGAAAATTCCTGTTCCAAAAATTAGTTGAAGTTTTAGTTAGTGAGTTATAAAATGGTTAAGCTGGACCAATCAGGAGCGCCCCATAAACAGCCGTGCGTACGTGAGCACGAATCAAACGCTGGGTTAGGACCGCTAAGTCTTAGCTCCTCGGCAGCGGTCACTAACACGGTGTTGTCCCCGTTCTGACGCACGCGTGCGGCTCTCCTGACTGTTCCAGCTGAAACATTTTATAACTCACAAACTAACACTTCAACTGATTTTTGGAAAACGAGTTTTCGATTTCTTTTTTGTTTGTTTATACACTTGAGTCTGGAACACCCTGTATAGGATTTGATAGAAATCCGCAAAGGATAAGTTCTGACTGCCAAAATTAGATGCGAATTTAAGAAATTTGGTAAGATAGGAATTTACTTAAGTTGTGTGAGGATTAGATTGGACAGAGCTTGATTGCGAAGAAGATGATGCTCCGACAGACTCTTTTACTGCTGATGCGCTATAGATAGGGCCCTTTGGCATTAGTACATAAATTTTGTTCGTTTCTTTAGGACGGTATTTGGTGCTATTTAATGATGGACGGTAGTAGTTGAAATCTCCCACAGTTGAATATATGTCATTTCCAATACGTACTTTAGCTAATTCTGGAATAGAATAGTATTTCCTCAACTTCACGTGATTAAGCGGGCTCAAAACTCCTTCATACTGTACATGTGAATCCGTTCTAATGAAGAATCGAAAATCTTCAGGAAAAACGCATAAGCCGTAAGGTTGCATCCAGTCAGGTATGCGTTGATACCAATCATCCTCAATGTAGATTCTTTCGACCGGTGAGGGTACAACATAGCCGCTAAAATCAAAGTTATAATACAATCCTACACGAGCCTCTTGAAAATTCAGAGGTGAGTAAGATCCACCTGCAAGTAATTGTACAAGAAAAAATAATGTTATAATGTAACTGTTGACGAGACAAACTTATTTTAACAATCTTAAGACAAACCACTGATCAGCAATTTTTAATACATATATTGGTAATGGAATGCATTGAGCCCAGTGAGTATTGAATTATCATGATGTTATTTATTTCAAATCAAGCATGCTTGTACAGAAAAAATTATTATTTTATGCACTTGTTAAAACTGTTCAAAGCTTAGTGGCTAAAGTAAAACGCAAAATAATCCGAATTACATTTGTAAAATAACTAATTGGTTTATTTGTTTCTCGGGCTCCTGTTTAGAGTTGAAGCTGCAAAATTTATTTAAATTTAAAATTTTATTTTAGCATTTCACACTTGATAGGGCAACCGTTTAGTGATCCAATACTATTCTTAATATTAACGTGTCATGTTGAAATTTAATATACATATTAAAGTGTTTTTTCTTTCAATAATTTAGAATTATTTTTTATGAATAATTAATGACCAGAATTTGTGTACAGTTTACATTTGTTTATATGATCGGTTTCAAAAAAGGATCTAAAAATTCATCATTTTTAATTTTTAGAAAAAATTAGTACATTTTTTTCACCCATAAAAAATAAGAATAAAAATAAAAAGATTTAGCGTGCATTTTGAACCTCTCTAGCGACCTGGGAAAAAATCTGTTACAGATATTAAATGCCTAGTTATTTACCCCAAAAAATTAAAAAATAGAAAACTTCACTAATCATAAAATAATATTTTACTTTATTTCCTTTAATAATAAACGTTACAAAAGTAATATCACGTATTTTTTCTTTATGATAAGGGGTTGATGTAAGCTAAAAATTCACCTCAAATCTCTCCGGTGGATTGAGATCATCCCTAAAACATTAAGATCTGAGATGGCATGGCAAGCTCTGAGTTCTAGCTACTCAATTCAAAATTAGATTTCCAGCCACTTAAGGCAATATCTAGTAGCGATCTAGCAACTTCAGGCAAAATTTAGTTGTCATCAAGCCCCTTAAGACAAGATTACTCAGTTACGGCCACTTGAGGCAAGATCTTATCTCGACAACCACTAGCAAGAGCTGTTGTAAATCCAGTCCCTTAAAGTAAGAGCTGAGTTCCAGTCACTGAAGGGAAGACCTAGTAGTGATCTAGCCACTTAAGGCAACATTTAGTTGTAATCAAGCCCCTTAAGACAAGATCATTAAATTGCGGCCACTTGAGACAAGATTAGATTTCCAGCTTACTTAAAGCAAGCTCACCCAGTTCAAGCCACTTGAGGCAAGTTCTTAACTCTACAGCAACTTAAGGCAAGATCTATTGCAAATCCAATCACTTAAGGCAAGAGCTAGGTATGATCTAGCCACTCAAGGCAAGATCCGGCGCTGATGTAGACACTTTAGGCAAGATTTAGTGGTGTATAAGCCACTTAAGAAAAGATTAGTCAATTCCAGCCACTTAATCCCATATTAAGTTTCCAGCCAATTAAGGCAACATTAATCAGTTCAAGCCGTTTAAGGCGACATCTATTGATGATATAGATACGCAAGGATACATTAAGTAGTGATCATGTCCCTTTAGACAAGCCACTTGAGGCAACAGCTATTGTAAATCCAGTCACTTAAGTTAAGCTACTTAATGCAACATTAGAGCGCCAGCCACTTGAGGAAATATCTAGCCGTGATCTAGCTACTTTAGGCAAGATTTAGTGATTATGAGGCCACTTATGACAAGATCAGACAGTTACAGCGACTTGATACAAAATTAGACTTCCAGTCAATTAAGACAACATCTGTCAGTCCCAGCCACTTAAGGCAATATTTAGTGGTAATCTAACCACTTGAGACAAGATGTATTGCAAATACAGTCACTTAAGGCAAGATGAGTTTTTTAGCCACTCAAGGCAAGATCTAGTGATGAGATGATAAGAACAAGATTAATCAGTTCCTGCCACTTAAGACAAAATAAGAGTTTCAGATACTTAAGGCAAGATCAGTCAGCTCCAGTCACTCAAGGAAATAACTAGCATATATCTAGCAACTTAGGGCAAAAATTAGCGGTAGCCCAGCCACTCAGGGTAAGATTTACTATTGTGCAAGCCATTTAAGAAAATATCAGTCAGTTCGAGCCTGTTGACACAAGATTGGAGTTCTAGCCAATAAAGGCAATATCAGTCAGTCCCAGCCACTGGTCTAGTCTAGGGCATCACTGATATAGTCAAGATCCTAAGGCAAGTTGATGCAAGTCACTCGAGCCAAGATCCTAGCTGGGCAGCCACTTAAGGTGAGATCTAGTAGTGGTGATCTAGCCCTTAAGACAATATCAGTGAGTTCCGGCCAATTGATACAAGATTAGGGTTCTAGACAATTAAGGAAACATCAGTCAGTTCCAATCTCTTGATTCATCCCTAAATAGGGGATGTTTAAAAAAAAATTTTAAAACGAAAAGTAATGCTCACTTTTGTTTTCAATGAAGAGTAATTCGATACCTGTGCCAAATTTTTCTATTTTACCTCAGGTCATTGAAAGGTTAAATAATGGGCTAAAAATAAATTATTTTGAAACCACTCTTTGTTGTCAGCCAAACGTTTCGCTGCCTCGATATTATAAAAAATTAACTTTATATTGAAGCATTAGTTTTCGTCTTATTTTGTTCAAATTTGTACCACAATCTCCAATCTCTTGAGGTAAAATCTAGTTATGATCTAGCCCCTAAAACAAGATTTAGTGGTGATTAAGCCACTTAAGACAAGATCAGTCTGTTCCAGCCTATTGACACAAGATTAGAGTTCTAGCCAATGAAGGCAACATCACTCAGTTCCAGCTACTTTAGGCAAGATCTTAGCTCGACAGTCACTTAGGGCAAGATGTCGTCGTGATCTATCGACTTAGTTCAGGCTACTCAAGACAATATTAGAGTTCTAGTTAATTAAGGCCACATAAGTCAGCGCTTGCCTTTTTAGGCTAGCGCTTTAAAAAAGTTTTAGGATTATAAAAAAAGTAAAATTTTGTTAGGAAAATATTAACACCAAAATTTTTTAATTACTTTCAGGATTTTTGATTCTTTTCTTATGAGTGAGGGTGGTTTGACCCTTCGCAGGGCTTGTTTTCTTTACGAGATATATACATGATATTGTTATATTATATATTGTATTACTTCAAACATTTGAATATATTTTTCTGTAATTTCAGCAACTTTTTACTTTTTATAATTTTTAAAGGATGATCTCACCCAATGTGGAACTTTGGGTGGAACTTTGAACTTATAACTTATTAATTAAGAAAATACGTCATTGTACTCTTGTAAGGTTTATTTTTAAGACCAAATGAAATGAAAAATAATGCACTAGGTAGTAGTATTTTTTATTTTTTACTTTGTTTTGGGACTTTCTAACCCCTAAATAGGGGATGTTTTGAAAAAAATTTAAAAACGAAAAGTGATGCTCACTTTTGTTTTCAATAAAGATTAATTCGATACCTGTGACAAATTTTTCTATTTTACCTCAGGTCGTTGAAAGGTCAAAGAATGGGCTAAAAATAAATTATTTTGAAACCACTGTTTGTTGTCAGCCAAACGTTTCGCTGCCTCGATATTATAAAAAATGAACTTTATATTGGCGCATTATTTTTCGTCTCATTTTGTTTAAATTTGTACCACAAAATTCAACCCATAAATAGGTATTTTTTAGGGGTTGAAGTTTGCTATGTCGGCATTGTTCCAAATCATCTTGATATAGACACAATATTTTCACCTCAATTTTTACAAATTTAATGCAAACAATTTTAACCCCTATATCCCTAATTTGATGCAAAAGAAATAGCCGGGTGATTATTGTTGTCCTAATTTGTTCAAACTTTTGCAGCAAAGTTTAACCCCTAAAAACTACTCCTTACGCAAAAAAGACATTGGCGGGGCTGGCAGAATACTCTGTTTCTTTCACCATGATTTTCCCCAAATAGGGGGTAGTTTTTAGGGGTTAAAGTTTCCAGCCAAAATGTGGACAAATTGACACGACAATGATGCAACCCTTTAAAATTGACTTTGAACACTGTCGGTGCAGGCTTGCTAAAGACTTTGCTCGCTCGGCTATTCAATTTAAATAGCAGGGGGTACTTTTTAGGGGTCAAATTTTTTGCAGAAATTGTATCAAATTAAGAAGAAAATAGTGCACCGACATAAAGTTCGTTTTGGACAATGTTTGGCCTGGCCAAATATTCTGCTGGGCCTGCTATGATGTTTGCCGCAAAGTAGGTAATTTTAGAGGGTTGAAGTTGGTTATACAAATTTAAACAAATTAAAAAGAAAAATATAGAAAGTGAAAGCAGTTTTTAAAGGATAATATTTAGTGCTTGAATTTGAACAAATTAGGAAAAAAAAAAATCAGTCCTATAAATTGCATTATGGACAATAATGGTGCCACCTTGCGGAATATTTCGATCACCCGGCTACGTTGTTTGCCGCTCAGGGTTTAGTTTTTAGGAGCTGAAGTATACTGCATGAATTTGAACAATTTACGACCAAACTAGGCACCCATGTAAACCTGCAGGGTATACTGCATTAATTTAAAAATATTAGGCCAAAAATAATCCACCTACAAAAATTATATTTTGGATAATGTCGAGGTATCAAAATGTTTCGCTAGGCCCGCCATGGTGTTTGCCGCATAATGAGTAGTTTTCAGGAGTTAAAGTTTGTTGCCCAACTTTAAAATATTTTTTGAGATATCAGGAACTTCCTGTGCTGCACAAATTTTAATTGACGATAAACCAAATTAAACACATTTTGCACAAAATATTTGGCTTGAAAAAAGCTAAATTTGCGTGGATGGTGGGGACAGCGAATTGGACATCAGCCCCTTATTTGTTTAAGAAACTTATTTTTAACTGAAGCGATGATTTTTCACGAGAAAAAAATAATTTTTCACAAAGTATTCCAAGGATAAAAAAAATTAAATTTTCATAAACTAAGACCTCCCTATTTCATATACTGCAGCATACTACATATGTTTGTGCAACCCGATATAAGTTATTATAATATTTAGAACAATAATACATTTGGATTTAAGATTCAAAAAATTCTTGTCTGTTTGATAATCTCCTCACATTACACGATTTCATTTTTAGTCAAGATAAAAGATACGTCTGCTTCAATATGTAGTTTGAACTTACGTAATAAATTGCAAAATGTTTTTGATGTAAAAATTAATTTTTAAAATTAGAGCTCTTAATGTTACAGTATTTATATGTTATTTTACATTTAAGAGATATTGGATGTGTGGAAACTTTAGAAATTAAAAGTTCAGAATGTATGATCAAGGTCATTTATAAATAATAATGTAATAAAAAATGACACTTACGTTGCACGGGCATAAAACTCAAGAATGCTATCAAAAAACAACTAGATATATTCTTCATATTTAATAAATGTACAGGATGAATAGAGAAAGTAAACTGATTAATTTTTTTAATTATGTGTAAGAAGCAACTAAACGCATCTCAACTGTATATGCTAACTGTTATCACTTCTCCCGATGACAAAGCTTTACTCATAAATAAAGTAGAGCAAAGAAAGTTCTGGATCTCATATCTAAACATTTGGCGTCAATGATAATCTTCTTACACATGGAACCTTCAGAATTATTAAAGATGCCAAAACACGTTCTAGATTTTTCTGTATATTGAACTTTTTTTCGAAACGCAATAAAAAATTATTTGTTTATAGGCATAAATTGATCTTTTAAGCAGACAAAAAATTCTAGAAAATTGAAAATAAGCTAATGATTGAGCGAAATATTTCTTTCATAATAGATTTTAGAAGCACAAGAATTCGGATAACTCTGAATATTCATTACGAAATTGATTTTTGAATAATTAAAACATAATGAAAAGAAACAATATTTCTGTAAATAAGTAGCCAGATAGTTTATTTGTTAATATAACTTTGTTTATACCATTATTAAATTTGTTGGAAGAACAAAATTTAGGTTACAAATTAAGTTAAAAATAAGAAAATGTATTTCTGAAATAACACTACTCTTGTTACTATATTTAATTCAGTATGAAATGCTTCAAATTTTGAAGACTCCATGAGCAAATATTTTGCGTCTTTAAACATATATTTTAATTTGTAGCAAAAAAAAATTAATTTTTCACAAAGCAGTGTCATTGAAAATCAGTATATGAACTTTCAAGCAGAAAAGGCGAATTTTTAAAAAACTTAGTTGAATTTTTAACCAAACTGTAAAATTTTGAAACTCAAAACATAGAATTTTGACAAGACTGTAGCTTTCAACCAAAACGTTAATTAAACAGTTGCATTCTCAAAAAAATTAAATCTTATATAAAATAGTTAAATTTTAAATTGCAAATTACTGTATATTTATTTATTTTAAAAGCATAAAATTTTTAAATATTTAAAGAAAAAACATATCCCGCTGATTGGAATAAATATTTCTTCGAACTAAATCATTCACGAGAGGAATAAATTAGTAGGTACGTAAATTCATTATAAGACATATTTTACTGCATAAACAATAGCATTTCAGATTAAATTAAAATTGACATTTCTGTTGTTATAAATATTTAATAAGAAAATATTTAGATAATTAAAAATACCTATTAGGTTAAAATAATGAAATTCAATAAAAAATCTACTTTCAGCAGGAATCGAACTTAAATCTGTTTCGTGTACAATTCCACAACTGTATTAATCGGCGGAACGTAAATGCTATAAAAATACTTCTTCAAGTTATCAAGTCGCCATGAACACTTATGTAAACAGTAATAGGTTCCCAAAATTTTTTGAAATTCTAAAATTTTTTTCCGTATCTCTGAGCAAAAATAAAGCCACTTTCGATAGAATATAATCCAGACTATTTATTTTTTTTAAACACAATCGTCGACATCTACTAAACGTAAAGTTCTGATTTCTTATTGTTATTATTATTATTAAATAAGAAGAATGTTGGCTGAAATGTAAAAAAAAATCTGCAAATTTGTGTTTTTTTATTCGACTGAATTCGACTGGACCATTTACAATTATTGCATTATTAATAATCGATTGAGCCTATTACTTAATATATTTCTTATAAGGCTAGAAATAAATAATGGCCTTCACGAGAGAAAATTTCACAAAAATAAAAAATTTAATTTTGTGCCAGAGATTGATAAATTAAAAAAAAATACTTTATGAATCATAAAGTAGAAGAATAAGTACCACATTGCAAGCTTGAAGAAGTATATTTTATTTATTAAGCTTTCTTGTTCTCCGAATCAAATGCTATAAAAAATTAATCTAATTGCTTTTAAAATTGTTCAGATTTGTTTACCGGAAAGTTTGGATCGCACATTGGTAAAAAATTACTAATTGAAATGGATGAGACATTTCTGATTTTAACAGTGAACAACTAATTGTTTCGGGAAAACAAAATTTTTTAGAAAAATAATTTAGAAAAATTTATCATCATAGAAATCGTGAAACATAGAAAAGTTTAATAAAAAGAAAGCAAACAAGGAACATTTTTAACTTTATTAAAACAAGAAGTATGACACGTTTCACACTGTAAACGTGTTGAAGGTTTTCTTAAAATAAAATCGTTGCCATCTGACTGTTGGAACAAAGTTAAGTAAGAAAAAAATTTAGGTGAATCGTTAAATTACCTTACATTCAATTTAACGTATTTTATTAAAATAAGCTTTTATTATTCATAAAAAAATTAATTCTTTTATTCAAGCAAAACATTAAGCTTGAAATAGATACATTAATATTTATAAAAGGGCAATATTTTATTCATATAAAAAAATTAATTGACTTAAATGTTTCATGACCGAAATTATAGACAAGAAAATATTTTCCTTGGATGTACAAAGTAAATATAAATATAAATAAATATAAATTAATAAATTTAAAATATATTGACTAAAATTTTGTACAAAAAATAGTTCATTTTAAGAACACCAAAAGAAGTTAAACTTTCAAAGAAGTGGTTAAATTTTATAAACCTAAAAAATAAAATCATAAATTCTCAACGAAAAGGATAGCAGATGATATTTTAGATAAGAATTATTTGATTTAAGACTTATTTACAAACCTTATCTGTTCCACCTTACTTTAGTAAAGTTAAAACAAGTTCCTTAGAAACACTATAAAATTCGATAAAATACAATCATTTATTTACAGAATAAACTAGTATTCTAATTTTTAACTCTTTATTGAATTTCATCAATAATTCAACTTGTCATTTTATTTTTATTTTTTTAATTTTCAATTAAAAAACATTAATTTTCCACAAAAATTAATTTTCAATCGAAAAATACAAACTTTTAACAAAAAAGTATGACTTTTTAACATAATTGTTGAATTATTTATCAAATAGTTAACCTTTTATTAATTCGTAAAAGATTACAGTTACAGTTGACTTTCTCAGATAAAAATATGATTTTTTAAGAAAAAAAAGTTTCGACGAAAAAATTGAATATTTCATAAAAAAAGATGAATTTTATCAATAAAAAGATGAATTTGTAAGAAAATAGTTATCTTCTCTAGAAAAGAGTCGCATATTGATCTAATAAAAATACAATTTTTACGATAACAGATGCAATTTTAATTACAACACAAATTGTAAAACAGTTCCAATTTCACCCAAAAAATATTTGATTTGCCTTTTTAACACAAAAACATTGCTTTCAAAGAAAAACTAAATTTCCCACGAACAAAGTTAATTTTTAACAAATCGGAAGAATTTCTATCCGAAAAGACAATAAAAAAAAAGCAGTAGAATTTTTAACTAAAAAGTTGCAGTATTTTACGAAAAGGATTAAATTGAATGTAAAACAAATGAATAAATGAAAACCTTAAAAAATAGTTAAATTTTCATCCAAGGAAGATTCGAGTTTACTTTCCTATACCAAAATAAGAACTTTAAACAATAAGTTAAATTTATGCTAAATAGTCAAATTTTTAATCAAAAAGTATGCTTTTATAACAAGATTGTTATTTTCAAACAAAAAGTTACATTTTGGTCCAAGAAAAGTTAAAATTCTACTGAAAAAATAAACTTTTAAATCAAAAAGGCAAATTTTCAGAAAGCGAGTTGAATTTTCATCCAAAAACATTTTAATAAACTTTTCAATGCAAAAATACGAATTTGATACAGAAGGTAAGTTTTCTAGTATAAAATGTTTAATTAAAAAGACAAATTTCCTGCAAAAATGGTTTATATCAAAAAAAGTTTTTAGTTGACTTATCACCAGCGAAATATGAATTTTCAACAAAAGGTGATTGTTCTTTGAAAAGAGTTCAATTTTTAACGCAAAAGGAAGAGTTTTGAATAATACAGTTGAAGTTTTAACCAAACATGATATCTTTTTAAGAGAATTGTTAAAGTTTCCACTAAATAACAAAACTTATAACTAAAAGGTAATCTTCAAAGGTGTCCCTAATTTACTTTTTTTTTGAGAATTGATTTAGTATTGCAACCTAAGAACTTTCTTTGCACTGTGAAGATAGACTATAGTAATAATAAGCGAGCATTATCTTTGTATTATTTTTTAGTGAATAATTATTCTATTAAAACGTCGCATTCATATTTTACAGAGCGCGCTAGTAAGTCCTTTTAAAAAGAGCGTACGGACGCGTGGGTCACCCCCCCCCACCCCCTAAAATGGAGGTGCAGACAGTGAAGGAGGATTTTAGGGTGCTGATATGCGAGGTCAGAGGGTTGAGGGAGGACGTTGGGGGGTAAAGATGGAGCGGATACCTGAGGGTAAGAGACGAGAGATGGGAAAAGGAGGTATAAGAGCTGAGGGAGAAAGTAGAAGGGTTGCAGGGAAAATTAGCTTCGGTAAAGAAGGAAAAAGATGATAAAATGAAGCAGATGGAACAAGAGATTGGGAAGTGGAAGATAAAGACGGAACCAAGGTTTCAGAAGGAAGAGGGTAGGTCGGAAATGGAATTATTTGACAGGGGGGTGGGCGAGAAGCAAGGTATTTGGGTGACAGTGGAGAACCTGATAGAAGATAAAATGGGAGAGCGTAGGAATGAAAATGAGGAGAGAGCGAATAGGGAAAGGATAAGGGCAATGGAGTTTAGTATAGAACGAAGAGAGAAGGCAGATAGAAAAATTAATATTTTATTGAAAGGATTAATGTTAGAGATCAGGCAAGAAAGGGAGGGAGCGGAAGCGCTGCTACAAAGCACAGGGTGGGCTAGCGCCAAGGTAGGGAAAGTCATAATGGAGGGAAGAAAGGAGAATGAAGTCGCTGTTGTGGAATTAGAGAGCTGCAAAAAAAATTGGGTGCAATGCGTAACAAAAATAGGATAAAGGACAAGAAGGATTTTATCGATCAAGATTTGACGAAAAAAGAAAAGAGGTGTGCAGACAATGCTAAACTACCGAGCTCAAGAGGAGAGGGATGAAGATAGAACGACGAACATAGGATATCGAAAAATAAAAAAAGGAGAAATTTTGGGTATGGGTTGAGGAGAAGGGGGTTTTGAAGGAAGTTCAGGGGAATTTTTTTTATGAAGTAGGGTAAGGGGGATAAAGCTGGGCTGAAGAGTGTTAAAGGTGCTGTACTAGAACGTAGCAGGGGTAAAGTAGAAAGATGATGATATCTTGCAGTACATACAGGAATTTGATGTGGTAGGATTGAATGAGACGTGGGTTGAGAGAAAGGAATGGGATATTGTAGAGCTAAAGTTGCCAAAGGGTTATAAGTTGAAGGCTACAAGAGTGGTTAAGAGTAAAGAGAAAAGGAAGGGCGAGTGAGGGAATCATAAGAGAGGCTAGAAATGGATTAGAAAAAAAACTTCATGGAAAGGGCAAATCAGGGCAGTCAAGATAGGAGAGGTAAGATATAAGTTTGTTACTGTGTGCAATATGGATGGGATGGAAAGGGTTAAAGAAAAGATGGAAGACGTAATAGGATAGAGAGATGAGGGTATGATGGTACTAGGTGGGGGGGGGCTCTAATTTGAGAATTGGGAGGTCGTGTACCTGGAAAGGGACAGCTTTGAAAGGAAATCAAAGAAGCTAATAAATAAAGAGGGGAAGATTCTAAGAAAACTAGACTGTATGGACCAAGAGGGAGAATACATGTATGCTAGTAAGGTGAGGGTATCGGTGATAGACTTTGTGATAATAAATATGCAAGAGTGGGAGGGAATAGAGAAATTCGCTGTGGAAAGGAGGGTTGAATCGGACCACGAGACATTAAGTTTGTGCATAAAGGGGGAGGTTGGCGTAAGGGAGGATGGGGAAAAAGGCTTGTTAGGGGAAAGGGTATCACAGGCAAGAAAAGCA
The DNA here is from genome assembly GCA_010014905.2 of Druon quercuslanigerum. Classification (NCBI taxonomy): domain Eukaryota; kingdom Metazoa; phylum Arthropoda; class Insecta; order Hymenoptera; family Cynipidae; genus Druon; species Druon quercuslanigerum. The sequence continues at coordinate 2,950 of JAAAKG020015116.1, read as the reverse complement.
ATCGAGAAGTATTAGGAGCAATTGGGAAGCGTAAGTTTTAAGGAAGAGACAGTGGAAGAGATATGGGTGGATCTGAAGGATAGTGTATGCAATATAAGGTATTTAGAAAGAAGAAGAAGAAAGGAATGATGAAGCCGTGGTTGGGTAGGAAATTTAAAATGATGAAGGGAAATGTGAAAAGGAAGTGCAGGAAGCTAAAGTAAGAAAATTTTAACTAAAAATTATGCATTTTTAAGAAAAATGTTAAATTGTCTACCAAATAATAAAATTTATAAATGTAAATATATTCTTCAGTATGGTTTCTAATTTAATTACTATTTTTTTTAATACTTGATTCAGTATTGTAAATTACACGCTTACCATACACGGTGCAGTTACAACATAGTAAGCGAAAACAAGCATTATTATTATTTTTTTTAATGATTATTATATATTAGAAAGTCGCATTTGTATTTGAGAGGAGTTATAAAAAGAAAAAGAATCTGCTCATATATTTTCAGATATTTATTTAATTTTGTAATTTATACAAGTTTATAGGACACTATATAACGATATCCTCAAACAAAATCTACGAATTCTTAGGCCCATAGATATGTGAGTTTATTGTAAATTAAAAATATTACACAATGAATAATGGTTCTGTGATAAATAATCATTGTAATATATATTCTAGGTGCGCACAAATGAACTTAATTAAAGGCTTTTTGCAGCCTTTCCTTACAATATTTTTTTAATTGAACCTATATACTTTCACTGTACAAAATATTCGTATCAAATCCTATTTTTTAGGAATTGAGAAACATGATTATAATTAAATACTTTGATAAATCCTATACTTTTCTACAAAGATATTATCCTTAAAAGTCTATCATTTGTTATGCAAAATGAAAATATTAAAATAAAGATATAAGATTTCACGATATATAGAATTTGATTAAAATACCCAGGAGCTAATTCGATTTCTGGTACAAAGAATCCAACAGATAGGGTATAAGGATATAAGTTCCGCGAGAACAAGATTAAACAAAGTTATAGTGAGAAGATGATGATGATGCTTCCATAGTCTCTCGTATTATTGGTGCACTATATATAGGGCCGCGAGGTCGCATGAATACATAGATTTCATTCGTGTTTGGATCGTGAGGTGCGTCAAGGGAGCTATTGCTCACCGGGTTGTAAAATGAGAACGGTCCCACAGTTTTATATATGTGAGATCCTAAACGTACTTTAGCTATTTCTGGAATAGAAGTGTATCTGAAAAGCTCGACGTGGTTAGTCGGAATTAAATGTGCTTCGTAATGTTCAGGTGTATCCGTTCGTATAAAAAACTGAAGTCCTACAGGAAGAGGACGCTGGCCATAAGGTTGCATCCAGCCAGGTATGGCTAGGAACCAATTATTTTCACGACGGTTCCATCGGGGCAAGATTTCTGTAGCATATCCGCCAAAATCGTAGTTATAGTACAATCCTACATGCACCTCGTTTGAATGCGGATACGAGGAAGATCCACCTGTAAGTAATTGTGCAAAAAAAAAATGGATATTATGAGGTTTCTGCTGACCAGAAAAACTTAGTTAGTCAACAGATACAAAAAAAAACCTGGTCAACAATGTCAAATACATATATTACTAATAGATTGAAATAATCCACGTGATCGTTTCATTATCATGTCTTAATGTATTTTAAATCGAGCTTACTTGCACAGCAAAATTATTATTCTACGAACTTTATATTTTTATGGAATCTTCCTCAGGTCGCTAGAAAGGTCCAAAAAATGAGCTAAAAACAGTCTATTTTTCAGCCAATTTTTGTTGTCAGCGAAATGCTTTGCTGTGCCGATATTATAAAAAATTAACTATATATAAGCGAATTATTTTTTTCTTTTTTTTTCAAATTTGTTAAATAAAATTTAACCCTTAAAAACTGCGCCCTGTCCATTAAACATTATGAAGAATCCAATGAAATATTCTGCCAGCACCGACATGGTGTTAGCCACATAAGGAACACTTTGAAGAAGTTTTCTATTTTGACATTGTCCAAAATCAACTTTTTATGGGATATATTTCCAGCAATTTTTACAAATATTTTCCACCAATTTAAACCAAAAATTCCCCATGTAATGAAAACGAAATAACCATGTGAGCGAAGTACTCTGCAAGCCTGCCCCGACACGGTGCAAAATAGATTTTATAGTGCTGATCATTGTTGTTCTAATCTGTTCAAATTTGTGTAGCAGAGTTCAAACCCTAAAAATTAGTCAGAATTGAAAAAAAATTACGCGAAAAAGAAATTAGCGGGGCTGGAAAAATATTTCACTGCTTTGGCCATTTGGTACCCAAATCGGGGGCAGATTTTAGGGGTTGAAGCTTTTCGCACAACTTTTAAAAATGAAGCCGAAGATAATTGAACCCTTTAAATTTGATTTTCGAAACTATCGGTGCTGTTTTGCTAAATACTTTGCTCGCTCGTATATACCGTTTAAATCACAGGAATAGTTTTAAGTGGTTTGATTTTGTTGCACAAATTGAAACAAATTAGTAGAAAATAGTGCACCTACATAAAGTTGATTTTGGACAACGTCTGGACTGGCGAAATATTCTGCAGGCCCTGCTATATGTTTGCCGCAAAGGGGATAATTTTGGAGGAATGGAATTTTTTGTTGTAACTTAAACAAATTAAAACCCGCATGAATTCCAATTTGGACAATGTCAGCGTCAATATGTGAAGAAATTAAGGCGAAAATATCGCGGCTATGTAAAGTTGTTTTTGACCATGCCGGGGCTGGCGCAATATTTGGCTCGTTTCGGTATGTTGTAGGGTAGAGTGGTCCGATACCGACCGGTAGTCCCATCCCCGCCCCCCCCCCCCCCCCCCCCCCCCCCCCCCCCCCCCCCCCCCCCCCCCCCCCCGCGTCGGTGCTTGGGGGAGGTTTCAACACATTGAATTTTGG
>JAAAKG020015105.1:8934-20702 GCA_010014905.2 Druon quercuslanigerum | reverse complement strand
AAAAAAAATCAGTAATACATACAAAGTATCTCGAATGACGAAAACACGCGCGCTCGAGCGCGTGATCGGTCTCGTATAATAAATTTAGCATAATTTTGATATTAAATTAAAATTTTTCCATTTAAAAGATAGATTGTGCCTAAGCGCAAAATATTCCATACATTTTAATATTAGTTTCAACGAATTTAGTTATTATATTTCTTTGCTTAAAATTAACTGTAATAACATGTAAATATCGGAGCATAGTGATGTGGACGCCAACATGAGATAAAGACTATACTATTGACTCTACTCTATATAATATGAAGAAGAACTGAAATATTAATTAGTTGAATTATTGAATTAACTTTTTTGCAATACTTAAGTGTGCATTTTTATAACTAGAAAAATGAGGATTAGATCTGATCGCTTCTTATCCTTAGTCGTTATCATCAAGTCAGTTGGTGAATATAATAATACAATAACTTTATAATTTCAAGTTTATTCTTTTAAGCAATACGCGAAATATAATTTGTGCGATCCAATCAACATTCAATCTCAATTGCTGTTTTCTTTTAAACATTATTTCTGAATGTTCGAAATATGTTTGCCCTTAAATTTTAAAAAGACTATTCCAAAATGTGAGAAAAGCACATTGGACATTGTATGGCCATACTGGTCCTCAACGCTCTTAACCTTGTTATTTCCAATCAAGAGAAAAAACAAGCATACTTGACGATAACGGAATAAATAATATTTCTAAAGAAATCGATTCTAATGGAAACAAAAACAATTCAATTTTAATAAATAATTTCCTGAACAAAAATGCAGTTAATATTTACCAAAATATATGCAGTTTCAATCTACGAAGGCGAATTTAGAAGAAAGAACATCAATTTTCAAAGAAAAGCTATTATTTTAAAATAATTACTGCTATAGTTATTTAATACAATAGTTTTATTTTCGCATTAGGCCTTAATTGATTTATTTTGCATTTAAGGGACAAAATAAGAAAAGGGGGGAGTGCTTGAAAGCAGGGTCAAAAGGGGAATTTTTTTAAATATAATAGAGGGACAACAAATGATTACGAGACCTGTTACGCCTGGAAGTACGACGTTTTTTTCAACAGCTTTTTTTCTCTCCGAAGCAGAAAAATATGCCGCAAGAAAATGCACAAAAAAATTAAACCTTTATTTTTTGTTGCAGAATTGAGCTTACAGTACGATCGGTCATCTAATCGTGTCTCTGTTTCTGGTGTTTCTCGTGGCAGATCTTCTTCTCCTGACTTATCACTTTCTCTTGCCTTACCATATTCGGGTTCTGCGGTCAGGTCTCCTCCTCGTGCCGAATCGTCTCTTCGCGCCAGGTCTAGGTCTCCTCTTGCCATTACACATTCCATTAGCCTAGGTGGACTCACTATTGAACAACTAAAAACAATTCGGCTTATTCCTTACAAGAATCCAAACCGGCAGTTTGAAATTCGACAATACGTTTTTCCTCAACATGCTGATATTCATGTGAGAGTAAAAAATAATAAAATTGGGCCTATGCCAACTGGAATTGAAACGGTATTATCAACATCCAATGATGAAATCTTTGCAATATTAGGGCAAAATAATACAGTTCTTCGTGGAATATATGCAATGAGATCTTACATTCAAAAGCGGGTGAAAATAAATATTAACAGCGGCAAGGTTGAAGATATGACCATTGAAGAAATGGAGGAATCACTTTTAGGCGAAACCGGCCGAATTTCAAAGAACTTTCAAATACAATTTCTAGACCCAAGCATGTAATGTCGTAGCATATTTACATTTCTACCATAGAGTATTTTATATTTAAAATAAAACAATTTTAAACTAAAAATCCTAATTTATTTATTTTATTTCAGAAAGAATCGGCTCCCAAAAGCCACTGAAAATAAAATTTTTTTTTTTACCTGAACAAAAACTTCTACTCATGAAATTTGTTAATCTGCATGTGGCAGCGTTTAAATCTGCAGCTTTTTACACTGTGAGCACGAAAACTTTTGAATTAATTGAGCATGCTTAGGAAGTCTTTTTTTATAATTTCCCTACAAATTCTCAAATTTAGATCCTTAAGAAAGCAATCCTTCTACTGAAATAAATCTAAATAATTTTAGAAATTATTATAATCCCCTTCAGCAAGGACAAATTTCATGACTTTATTCAACAAATGTTCCAATTGAACGCATCTTTCCTAGAAAGAAGTTCTGTTTAATAAGTCTTCTTGAAAGTCAGCTAATATTGATATTCCATCAATAATAGTTCTTACTGTCCTCATAAATGAACTCTTGAACAAATATGCAAGTGTAACAGTTTTTTGTATAAGTAAGTCATTCCTCATTGTTCCTTCTCAGGACTTTTAAGAAGTGTTATCAGCAACAACTTTTTTCTGGAAATAATGCGTTAATTGAAACATCTTTTGACTACGTTTGTTGTGAATATCGTGAATCGTTTCCAAAACAGATTCATTTTTTTAATTGGATCACAAAGTCTGGCCTACAGATTAAAACAAAACGGAAATAATTGTTGATAAAATTATTTATATCAGACCAAACGAACAAATCCTAGATGAAAAAAAACTGTTTGGAACTAGCCAAGTTTTTGAAAATGAAGATAGAGCTGAAAGCTTTGAAAAAGGACTTTAAAGTCCGCCAATAAATGCAGCATGTAACAAAGTATGCATTTATTAAATAACATTAAAGATAAAAATTTAAAACTATTAGAGACGAATGTTTATATGAAGAAAGAACATTTTATCCGCATTATTAGTTCAAACAGTGAATAAGAAAATATAGGTCAGAATAGTTTTACTGTGTGAGTAAGAAAATATTTCATAATTTTTATCTACGGTTGCGAAACCTGCCTTAGCAACAGTAATACATTGTTCGTAATTTTAGCACGTCCTTGGACCTTGGAATAGACATTATTTTGCAGATACTAAATTAAATCTAAATAAATCATTTCAAAACTTTAAAGTCTAATGAAATCGTGCGCAATTTATTGCCAGAATGTGTTACAGTTTTAGGATAAACTTTTTAATATTAAAGTATTGTCATTTATTGATGTTATGATAATAAAGCCTTTTAAATATTGGCCTGCTACCATCTTGAGTATAAAAAAAAACATAATATGGTCTACACTGATCACCTAGTTTCCAAAACTTTGATCAAAAATGGGAAATCATCCAATTCACCTTTTCAATTCTTTTATTATACTTTCATAGTGTCTGCTCGTTCGGAAAATTGAAAAACGACCACGATTCCTGTTAATAAAAAAACGGGAAATTACTAGGTATATGATTCAGAGACTGGGATTTTCCTTTGGAATGTACTAATATGAAAATTTGAATTGGTTAGATACATTTTGTAACAGCAATTTTCAGTTGCAACAGGAAATATGTGGAAAATCATTACTTTTACTTGGAAAAGAAAATTTACCAATAGAAATACAACACTGATGTGAAGCGTCGAGCTTTATAAATGATGTTTAATACTGACTAACAATTAAATATACTTTTTAATGTAATAGTGGAATTCTGGCGAAAATTTAATGAACAATGTAATAAGCAATTAACTAAGAGAAACCTAGAATATTATTAAGAAGTTAAAATCATTCATCAGGTATGTAGTATTTAAATTTTGCATTTCAAAGATGGATTGCGCCTAAACGTAATTGTTTATAAAAATTGTTGCATTGTTTTTGATTAATTTAGTAATTACTTGTTTTTCCTTGAAATTTACTCTAATGAAGTATCAATACCTGACGAAGATTAACGCCGATAGTCTCTCAGATAACGACTTTAATATGTATTCTAATTGAAGAAATTACAATGAGATTAAAATTATATTTAAAATCCTATTTAACATCCAATAATAAAATTATTGTGCAGAATTCCTTAAAATAAAACCTATTGAAATTTGCAAACAACAAATAAAGAGAAAAACTCGTTGCACCTAAAAAAGAGACAAAAATAATTTTCCTCATTGGTCAGGAAGAGAGCATCGTGGTCTTAGTGCTGTTTCTGTCTGCTCGAAAATTTTATCTTTTTTATTTTACTTCATTTTTTTTATTTTTGTTTTTGCTTTCCTTGATAAGTGTGCTGTACAAGTGCCGAAATACTGGTGCGTATTTTTTACCAATGTTCTTTTGTTACGATTTGATGATAATAAAAATAGAAAGGGCGAAATAAATAAATAGGTTAAATAGGAGAAAAGAGTTTTTTTCTTTACTTGTTGTTTTCCAATTGCAATACGGACATTTTATCGTGGTTGTCCAAATTTCGTCGATTGATTCTTGCTTCTTTTTCAGGAATTCTGCACAATAGTTTGATTATTGGATGTTAAATGAGATTTTAAACTTGATTTTAATCTCATTTACATTTCTTAAAATACAATACAAATACTACTCGCAAATCTTGTCCTGCACATATATTTACATTTCGTAAGAGTGAGTTTCAAGGAAAAATAAGTAATTACTAAATTATTAAAAAATGATGTAAGCATTTGTATAGCTATTGACGCTTATGCGCAATCCGCCGTTGAAATGGAAAATTAAATTATTACATACCTGATAAACGATTTTAAATTCCTGATTTCACAACATTAAAATGATTTTAATAGACTTTGAAAGATTTCTCACATAGAAAAGTTTTCAAATATTTTTGATTCGGAAAATAAAAGTTTTGAAAGAAATTATAATTCTGAATTTCAAATGATATTTCTTGTAAAATGTTATTTTTATAAATTAGAGTTAGAATTATTTTTGACAAATCCGTTCGCATGTCAAGTTTTTTAAAGTAAGCTTTTTCAAGTCAAAGTTAAATTCTGTGCGGGAATTTTCACTTTGAAAGCGAATCACGGTCTCTGAACAAAATACTCAGTAATTTCCCGATTTTTCAATCCCAAAAATCCTGTTCGATTTTTCATTTTCCGATCGATAAGACAACCTGAAAGTATGTTTAAACAATTGAAAATCTTAATGAGTCATTTCCGATTTCTGGTCAAATATTTGGAAACTCCTTTTATTAATAATATTATAATATAACAATTTTATTCTAAACCTGTAGCAGATTTTGACAATACACTTCTGATGTTTTCATTTATAGAATGCGCATTTTTTCAATGAGAAAATCAAACTTTGTGTTCTTTAACACCAATGCATGTTATGAATTGTAATAATGTACAATTATGAAAATGATATGCAATCTGAGGGACCAACGCAAGTGCAAAGCACGAGATAGTGGATGAGAATGTGTGCGTTGTAGTCAAATGAGCTTTAATAAAAGAGAATTAACAACCACCAAATTAGTATTGTCGATGTTTTCGATTAGTTCTAAGAAGTTAGGGGCGCTAAGTGAACGAGCCTCCAATAATCTCTCAAATAAAGACTATAAGATGCATTGTGATTAAAGAAAATCTAGTTTTCCTTTGTTGTAGAACTGGCTCTAAAAAAGTACACTTTTTTTAGAAACATACTCCCTAGCTTCAATATTTTTTTCCTATTCTATTACACTTGTAGTCTTTTCTTTTTTAAACGGATTTTTACAAAAAGTGCTCCTCTTATTTTCAGATCTTTTGTGCAATGCTCATGCACAAGTTAAATTACCTTGTGTTCAAGTTTTTAAATCTTCTTTATAAATTGAATCCTCTTTTTCTAGTTGCATAGTTAGGCTCACAGTACTCAACAAATGACGACCTAATTTCTAATATTCCTCACCGCGAACCTTCTCATTTTCCTAAAAGGTCTCTTGGATTATGTCTTCCCAATTGTTGTTTTTTCACCTGGTTGCCATAAATAGCCTTAAAATTAAACACCTCAAATACTTTCAGCCTACTCTGAAAAGGAATCAAAATCAACGATGCGAATTCGAAAGATATCCTATTCCTCAAAATAAAAGTGGTTATCTGTAAGAAAAATATCAGGTCCTTGAACTTATATCAACCAAGGAACTGTATAAGCAACGTTCAGTGGTTTGAAACAGTACCTAAAGAAAGAAACAAAAAAAATGATGCCTGAGTCGAATTGGTATCATTTATAATCTAGCCTAATTCGGTCTGTACTTTAGAAAACTTTTCAAAGAAAAAAATGTATAACTCAAAAGTGAAAGGCAATGAGACAAAGATTGTGTATGGTTCTAAAGAGTTTAAGAAAGCAGCATTTTTTTTAAAAACGCTAGATGCCTGGAACGCTTGATCATTATTATTTTTTTTAAATGAAACGTCCGAATGAGTCAATATGTCTTAGTAGCAGTAAAGCCACAAAGCGACCTCTAGGTATGATTAAATGCAATTTAAAGGTTGATAAGTACACTGCTGATGGCATTTGTTTCTTTCACAAAATTATCTTGGATTTTACCTTACGAATTAGGTGATAAAATAACTTATTGCCATGCAAATAAATTTCTGGCTGCAAAAGAATCAAGCATCGCGGGAAAATATGTAAAGGTAATAATGCAGAAATGGTTATCTGAGGTGGAATCATTTAAGCAAATGCTTACAAGTTTTTGGAATCACGACGTGATTCTTAGGATGAGATGGCCAAGTTAGAAAAAAATGTATACGATAATTTAGCGAAGCTTTGGAACGTTTAAAAAAAACGAAGTTAACTTTGAACTTAAAAAAGGCAAGTTTTAAATGCGTAAAATGGATTATTTAGAACTTATAATTTTAAAGGATACAATATAGTCAAATGTAAAAGTTATTACAGCTATTCTAGAGTTTCGGTAGTCAGAAGATGTGCATTATTTAAGAAGATCGGTAGGGCTTGAAAAATGTTGGAAAACCTAATATTTTTAAATTTTCTTGTTTGATGGGTGCATTTTTTGAACTTCTGAAATAACTTTCAAAGGGAAAAATCCTCTTTATGAACGACGTTGCATTTTGAATATTTCGATTAACTAAAACGATATGTTCATGCATTAGAAAATTGACAAAAAGCAGACATAACAATGAAATTCCTCTAAAAAACAGATCACGATTTTTCCAGTTATTTTCAAATGAACAGGACCGTCCCGCGTATCAGAGACAAATTTTATTTTCCAGAAATTCAAAGGTATGTAAAAAAAGCTCATTTTATTTTACGTAGATCGTTTTTTGGCAAAAAAATAGCAGGACAGTACGCTTAAAAATTACATTGTATTTCTCAAGGAAAAACAGAGTTAGAGGCTATGAACTTTGATCACCTGGAGTCAATAGGGTACAAAAATTAATTTATCAAATTTGTTTTCTACAGCGCATTATTTCGGATCGGGGTACAGGTTTGAAATTAGTGTGAAATAGAAAGTATTATAATTACATTTTCTCTTTAAAACTCACTTTAATGAAATATATATATATATATATATCCGAGCAAGATAAGTATGGTGAACGTATTCTCTTAGATAAATAATATAGAGTAAATTATATAATCTGTTTAAGAACTGGTATATCTTAGTTAAATTTTCAATTAAGTCTTCATTATTACATGAATTAGCTTTTATGTAATTAAGAAATATGACGATATTTTCAACTCTTGTCTTTTCTTTGGCTGGTATCATTTATTCTATTGGCAAGTATTATATTATAATATATCTATATATTTTTAGCTACATTTTTTAAGCAACACGCAAAACAAATTTCACGAAATTGAATCTGCATTACTTCCTATTTAATAATGTTCCTTTTAACTGTAATGGAGTTTGTCCGAAATAAGTACGAATTTAGTCTAAATTTATAGGGATGATTTCATAAAGTGCGTATTAAATAAAATTAAAATGCGAAAAGTGTCCCCATTGATACTGAACGTGTTACATAGCTATTATTTTTTTCATCCTTCTGCAAGCATATGGATACCACGTCAAAAAACGACTTGTAGTTTAAAGCCACCCACGAATAGACCCATTTTTTGGCATTTTTATTAAAATTCAATCGTTTCTCAGACTTCTATGAGAGAAGAGACGGTAAAAATAACTTTTTCTTGTCTCTGCTCTTATTGCGGTTATCATATCAAATCCTCTTTTTATCTTCACTGACAATACTATGCAGACACCCTTTACGATTTTGCCGCTGAAGTAGCTGTTCAGAATCGAAAATTCTGCTTTCCACGTTTCTTGCTCTTGGACCTTTCCTGCGGCATTTCAGCTTCTAGAAATGGATAAAAAAACAGATATTAATAATTTTGCGAGCTGATCCTGCGTTTAAAAACGTTCCTCACCTAGTAACGTCTCCAATTCCTCAGCCTCGATTTTTTTCCAATCTTTAATGCTGGAAGAACTATTCTGGCCTTGATGTGATTTTACTACAAGTAACGCTATCTTTTATAAATTCCTAAAAATTGATGCAGCCTCCCAAATACTTGCCTTATTTTCCGTCTCTTTGCGTAACCCTGTTGCACAAGTTTACCACCATTGAGTTCATACTCTTAAACTTTTTGTTTAAATTAAATTCTTTGTTTATTGTTGCAGATTATAGTTTGCAGTCCGAGAGTTTACCTACTGTTAACTCTGCTCCTGATACTAATCGTGGCGAACCTTCGTCTTTTCCTGATTTATCTCTTTCTCTTGCGTTACCTAACACAACGTCTCCTATCCGGTCTCCTTTTCTTTCAGAATCTTCTCTTTGTGCCAGGTGCAGATCTTCTCCTGGCAGTCGTTCTACTTTCTGCCTAGGTGGACTTACGAATGTACAACTTAGGTCTGTTCGGCTTATTTCGCACACGAATTCGAACCGCCAATTCAAAATTCGCAGATACAGTTTTCCTCGCGATGCACAACTTTATGTGAGAGAAAGATTTAATATCCTTGGGCCTATGCCAATGGGAAGAAAAACTGTATTATCAACGTTGAATGGTGAAGTTTTTGCAATATTGCAGTTAAATAATAAATTTCTTTGTGGCATTTATACTTTTAATCAAAAAAGGGTTAAAATAAACATGAACAGCAGTGAAGTTAAAGAGATGACCAGACAAGAAATTGAGGCATCACCCTTGGGCAAAAATTGCCCAATAGCAAAGTCATTTCATATAATAATAGACGGAGACTTACATTTGAATCGTTAATGAATTTTTTGCAGAACGACAAACAAAAAATGTCAAAGCGGCATTTTACTCTTGTAAAATATTTGACATCGAATCTTTTACATTTGGAATAAAACAATTAAATTTGAAATGCCTGTTCTCATTTCCATAACAAGATGAATTTACATAGAATTCTCGAATTAATAACAAAATAATTAAATTTAAAAAAACTAATTAAATTTTTATACCAAGAGTTGAGTTTTTAGCAAAATAGTTGCATTATGGTTTCCTATTGCTTTATCTCTTATTAATTAACTCGGACGATTATGTATAGTATCTCCATAGTAGGTTTAGCTGTATTTTTACTGATGGGAGTGTAGGATATCACATAGCTTCACACCATAACCTTTTTTTTTTTACTTTTCGAAAGTTTTTATTTTAACAAATTAATTTTAGACTTGGTTTCAAAATTTATTCATTGGAGGGGGGGGGGCGGTATTGTCACGTGTAGATTTATCCTACGATTATGATACGAAAGTTTAGCCCCAGACGCAAAAATATATATTATCTTAACACTATACTTTAAATTAGTATACTTTTACAAACCATCCTACGCGTAGAAGATCCACACGAAGTGGAAAATAGAAGACCTGTTCGTATAGCATGGTGTCAAAATTATGAAATTAAAAATAGCGGATTCAATATGGCGATAAAAATTGTGAAATTTTGGCCAATGTTATTGAAAATTATTTCCTGCGAGTTTCTGATGTCACTGAATGCAAATAAAGTTTGAAGATAGCAACATTAAAAATGGCGGGTCAAATATGGTGACCAATAGTGTAAAGTTTTAGCTCATATTCTGAAAAATTGGTATCAGGAGGTTTTTCAGGTCTTTAAGTCCAAATCTGTTGTTCAAATAACACAGATTTTATAAACGAAATGAAATAGGTTTTCGTATGCAAATTTAAAAGTATTATTTTTTATATAAAACAAAAGATGTCTCTTATTTTATAGAAGATAGCATTTTAGTAAAATACTTTAATTTTCAAGAAAACCATTAGATTTTTAACATAATAGTTGCATTTTAACATAAAAAGATAAATTCCCAACTTAAAAGGTGTCCTTTTTTATATTTTAATCCAAAAAGTTGAGATTTATTTTTAAACTAAGCATTATCAAATGAAAAAACAAAGAAGATAAAAAAGTTATATTTTCAGATAAAAAATTAATTTTAAACCAACAAAATGGGTTTTGACTAAATATTTAAAATTTCAAACAAAGGCATTAGCATTCAAACAAAAATTAAAATTTAATCATGTAGGTGAATTTTCAAATAAAAATATAAATCTTTATGAAGCAAAATGTATTTCTTAAAAACTGAATGCATGAAAAACTTTAAACAAAATACTTAATCACGCAAACAAAGAAGAACAATTTTTAACAAAAGCGTTGCATTTTTATTTGAAAATGATATTTCTACTGAAAAAGGTGAATGTTTAAATCTAAAAGATAAATTTCGTATACATAGTTGACTTTTCTGTTATACATAATTTCAATTGACATTTTGCCGATAAAAATATGAATTTTTAAACAAGAAATAAGTTTCTATGAAAAAAAATGAATTTTCAAGCCAAAAAAAGGAATTTATAACATCAAAAATAACTTTTTAAGAATATTGTTAAATTCTGTACTTAATAGTCGAATTTATATACAAAAAAAAAGAATGATTTTCATTTAAAGAAGATAATTTTTTATTAAAAAACAACAAAAATGCAAAAATGTAGGTCAATTTTCGTATAAAAAAGATTCCAGTTGACTTTTTAAGTACAATTCAAATATTTGAATTAAAGTTTATTTTTTGTTAAAAAATTCATATTTTAAAATATAAATTTAATAACCAAAAATCAATTGCTACAAAAAAAAATAAATTTTTTTAATCCAACAAGACAAATTTTGAAACCAAAAAGGATGGAAATATAACAAAATAGTTGAATTCTTCACAAAATAGTTCCATTTTTAAACGATTTTATTTGAATTGGCCTGCGTTTATGTCGGCAATCAATCAAATCTGCTTATTAGATATTACAGCACTTTTCGACTAAAAAGTAGAAAATAACATAATTAAAAAAAATAATTTTAATTTTAAACATTGCATTTTTTTCTACTGAAAAGTAGAAATAATTTTTTTAAACCCTTTTATTTAATGAATACTGCATTTTAAAAGTTCTCAAAACTAAAAAATAATTTTTTCTGACACATTAACTAATAAACAAAAGTTTCTCTAATTGAATGAAATCTATTGAATCTAAAAATAATAACAACTAGCAGTAATATAAAAGCGTCTGTCACAAAAATCATTCAATACTTAACGTGCCCCATGTGCCCGCTCCCTTTTTAACGTCTGGTGGGGCGGGGGAAGAAACTCTGTGATCGGCCACATAAACAAAAAATGTCAATTTCACTGCGATGAATTTCGCGCAGGAGAGAATCTTTTAGGTCGAGATGCCACCGATGTAAAATGCCGCAGGTGTGACTTGCTGCAGAGAGACAGAGTAACTCTTATTATTTACATGAAAAGCGACATATGATGCAACGCTGAGGGAAAAGTATTCCTTCGTCGACCTTTAGATATGGATATTATTGTTCAGGGGATCCTAAACTACAAAATATCCAAGAGACAGTGAGTTTGGAATGATCGCTGAGCGTGTTGCCATATAGTCCTCTGTGGTCGCTGTAACTCTTATCATCTGCGTAGAAAGCGACATACGCTGC
>JAAAKG020015094.1:0-20702 GCA_010014905.2 Druon quercuslanigerum | reverse complement strand
AAAGAAGTGAATTAATGTACCTGCGAGCGCTGCTTTCGCGATAAAAAGAAATCGAACGTGTGTTGCAACACGTTACATTATGAACAGACGGCACGTCAGTGAAACGTTTCCAGCGCACTACAGCGACGTTTCTTGTGCGAACACCTTGCACGAGCCAGGCGAACTTTGAATTCGTACGAACATAGAACGGAAAGAGGTACAGAAAGTGGTGGGGCTGGATTTATCGGGCCGCCCGCACGCTTTGAATTAAGCGACACATGTCTCACTTTGCAGCCTGATAAATATTTCAATTTTGTAGATAAAAATTAATTTCCTTTTTAAGATGGAAGAGTGGTTTAAGAATATCAATATCATAAAAAATCTAGAAATCAATTTTTTATCCCTAAGGTCCCCTTTTGCGCGGCTCGTCTAATGCAACAAATGCAACTATTTTTAATTTAAAAAGGGGAATTTTAATGTAGAGTTGTAATTTTACTTGAAAAGAGTAATTTTCGAAAACGAGCGAGAATTTTGAAATAATTTTAATTTTGATTTCAAAGAATAATATTTAGAAAAAGACCTCTGTCCAAATTTGCAAATATAATTATGCTTCTAAAAATGTGAAGAAAACTCGCGATTTTTTAACAGTATTTACTACAATTTATATTAGCTTTTTAAAACTTTATATTACATTATATAGCAGAAAATATATCAATTTTCTATATAAACGACAACTTTTGCTGAAACGTAGAAGATGGTATAAATTGAGATTTCAGTTTTAGCGAATTCAGGAATTATATTTTTTTCTTGGAAGTGATTTTAACGAGATGTTAATATCTGCGAAGGACGGAGTTTGATAAACATATATAAGATTATTTAATTATATAATATAAGAAATCCTTAGAATATTCAATAGTTATGAACATTGTAAAGAAAATTCCTTCTAAATACATTAAATAGTTTTTCCTAAAATTTGAACAGATAGCGACTTTTACACTTTTGCCTTTTGTCATCCAAAAATTAAGTTAGACGGTTAAATGTGTATGAGGCGGAGGGAAATTCAGCAGCATTTTTTCATGCTAAAATTAAACCTGCCTTGTAAAAAATGTACGATTCAATACTTTGGATGTTTTTTAATAATGCTGAAGAATTTAACAAACGAGACTGTGTAAAGCTGAAATACAGTCAATAACGAAGAATTCTCGAAACTATAAAGAAAAATTTGAACTAAATTGAAAAGGTTTTAAAGGAATTTTAAAAGATTTTGGAGAAATCATTATACATTTTAAAAAATTTAATAGATTTTTAAGGATTTTTACGTATTTCCAAAGATTTCAAGAGACTTAACAGACTTTAAATAATTCAAGAACATTATTTATATTTTAAAATTACTTTAAATCTTTTAAAATTAAAATATAATGTTAAAAAATATTAAATCAAATAACTCCCGTTGAATTCTTCAAAATTCCTGAAAATTTTCTTAAATACTTGAACGTATTTTTAAATTCCGTGAAGATCATTATACTCTTTAGATTTTTTTTTAAATCATTAAAAATGCTTTGTGAGCTTCTAAAATCCTTCACCTTTACTTTTTAGAATTCTTTAAAAATATTTTTAAAGTGTTTTAAACTTGCTATCATTTTAAATTCATTTATAAACTTTAATATATTTTATTTAAAAAAAATTTTCAATTCTGTTAAATTGTTTTGAAATTAATTAAAATTAAATACTTTAAAATATTTTGTAATTACACAATAATACTAATAATATACTAAATAATAATAATAATATATTTTTGAATTTCTTGACATTCTTAAAAATCATTTAAAATAATTTCCAATTTTAAAAAACTTGTAAAGCGCAAGGGAAAATTGATATATTATTTGGATGTCCAAAAATAATTGTAAGAATTTGTTACATTTTATTGAAATTTTTGAAAAAATGAATACTATATACTGAATACTACTGAACTTGTCTGTTAGATGTCTTGTATTTAAACTATTGTTAAGTTTATGAATCTACGCTCCTGTCAATATTAGCTAAATTAAGTTGGAATTCAACATTTCGCTTCACAATTAGCCAAAGCATATAAATGAAATACAACTTTTTAAATATCACCCACATAAGTCTGTTTTATAGGATCCCGAGAAAACCATGAATGAAAAAATGGGATTTGTGAAATTTCGACGCTAATAATGATTTTTGCGGGTTTTTTTTATTAAAATTGTTTCTTGTACATAAAATACCATTTCATACGGATAATTAGATTTTTACATAAATTTTTCAAAAATTTATTATTGCCTGTAGCTGTTTTATAATAGAATAGAGTTAGAAATTTCCGGGTTTTTCACAAATTTTCCATTAGCTTTTCAATTTTCAATTACAGAGAGGGGATAGTTAATCAATGTTAAAAATATGATTGTTTAAACAATTTTTTCTTATTATTGTTATAAGAGTGAATAATTACTGCGATGGGTGGTTTATTACCCACGTGTTTAATGGCGGTTATGGTTCGTAACGAGATATATACGCATATCACCATGTGAGCGTCGATATACGTATATATTTCGTAAGGAGAGTACAATTGTGTGGGCGCCAGCCAGACCATTAAATACGTAAAGAAATATAACTCATAATTAATTTTACAATTAGCCTGGCAAGAATTCAAAAGATGGCATTTACCATTTTATATACCTAAAAATCTGGAAGCTAGGAGAGCAAGAAATACAAGGGGTGGTTAATAAAGTCGCAACGGCCAAGTTCCATCTTATATAAACAGAAATAGGTATTTATTCAAACTACAGGGGAAGCTAAGAATTTAAAATCTATACAACTTCTTCCCTCTTCTACAATGCGTAAAAAAAACTAGATAAAGTAAAACGGAAGAACGAGAAAACTCTCGAGAAACCCCACAGCGACCACGTGGTCGATGACTTCAAAAACCCGTACATAATGCCATTTCGGAAACCCGAGGGTAAAAGAATATACAAATAAAAGTGCAATTAATATATCGCGAAACTATACAAAATGAAGAAAACGAAACTACTACGCAATTACAGACGCAAACACGACGCACTGAATCGATCCATTCACATGACAAAACTTTAGTTGCTCTTGATCACTAAACGAAATTGAAAGTGGCCAAGCGAGGCAATGTTTCAAAGATCGAAATCCGTCATAGCATCGCTCGCCGGTTATTACAAGGGATTTGCCTTATACATCCGGTAGAAGAATTCCCACACAGCTCTTCGAATAAAACCCCAGAGAAACATTCCAGACGAATAGGCCCACGGAAATTTTCGCCTATGTTATACGAGAGAGTTAAATGTGGCACGTGTCTTCA
Source organism: Druon quercuslanigerum (assembly GCA_010014905.2). NCBI lineage: Eukaryota > Metazoa > Arthropoda > Insecta > Hymenoptera > Cynipidae > Druon > Druon quercuslanigerum. The sequence continues at coordinate 17,380 of JAAAKG020015094.1, read as the reverse complement.
TGCGAGGACCAAGAACGAAAGTGACAGAGTTTTTTGAACGCGCAAAGATCGTCGACTTAATGGGTGCTCGGGATTGAGCGCGTTCGCACGGCGCAAGTCGGCGCGCAACTAACGGAGAAAAACACGAACTAAATATAATCCTAGAATACATTGCCCGTGACTATTTTTAGGAACTAAACGTTATTCTGACAGACATTAAGATCACAATAATTAAAGTTAAATCCTAACTTACATTAATATATAAATCTTGCCGACTTCAACCAAGGCTCGCCTAGTGAAGGGACTGTTAACTAAATTTTCTCTCATCAAGCTATGAAATCTTTTTGATACAAACATCGGAAATAATATGATCGACGTAAAAAGTCGTAGCATAATACGTAAATCTAGATTCCGCGCTTCGTGAAACCTTTTAACGAAAGAAGTTTCATAAATCGCGGAAGGTTTTCGGCTTTCATTTTGAGCGGGAACGTTTAAATGTTGACAACGTAAACGGAATATATTGTAAGGTAAAATAACTAGTAATTACGTATGTAACCTTTACATGGCATAACATAGCGTATCATTTGCCAGAGATGAAAATAGTTTACGTTACTTCATGAAAGTTTACCGATTTGAAAGTTTCACGAGTCTTGGTAAGTTTTCCGAGGTTCAACTTCGAGCGGGAAAGTTTAAATAGAATTGAAGTTGAACAACGGATTATACTTGACTAGTCACTTGAAAAAGGTTCCTATATAATTAAATTTAAAACAACAGTAAAATAAAAACGCAAATAAGAGTATGACGCATGTAGCGTTACGCTAACGTGACAATTAATGAACTCACCCTGACCAGACCACGCATGCGCATTCATTTCAACATATCTTCCGAAGTCTCAAAACTTAGTTTCATAAAGTCTTTCATTGATTCGAAGAACATTTAATGCCTAGTGAAAGACTTTTTGTATACAAGACCATGATTAACCTAGGTTCACAATATACGTATGTTACCGAGTTTTACCGTTTACAATATCTTATTACTCGGCGTTCGCTCATTGGAGTGTCGAATCTCGAAGTTCTGGTCCAGTGTATAGTCCATCCAATGCCCATTGATGCCCACCTTTACCAAGTTTCCGATCGTTTGTTGCATGGCTCCCCCAGTGACGTCAATTATCCAGGCAATATGGCGTTGCTCCGGTTTTAAATTACATAGACCAGGCCTAGTTCGTAAGATCGTAATAGCATAATCGGTCGTGGCTCTGTATAGTTAAGTCTTATTAAAACGACATAAGATAATTGCGAGCCTACGACTGAATGAGGAATCCATGGTTCAGTTGTTTTGAGGCCCGCCATCTCGTGTTGGGTTCAGGAACCAAAAGCATAGGATGTCAAAGATAAGGATAGCCGTAGATTTCGGCCTGCCATCAAGTATCTGGATCGGAAACTAAAGGCGTAGGGTGCCGGGATTATGGTTGTTGTAGGTCCTTTACCCTGGGCATTGATAAATTATGCAAGACCTTGACGTGACGACTCATCCCTTGCCTCCGTTGCGTTGTTGTTATTCTCCGAGATTGACAAGTGGAGGTTAGCAGGACATGAAATCAAGCGCATATAAAATCATAAATGAAAAAAATAAAACAACTTTTTATGGATGCTTTTGGCCGGGATGACTTTCGTTCCTGGTCGTTCTGGTTCTGGTCGGTTGGCCGTTTAATTAGTTATAAAAGCCCGAAGTGGCAGGTAAGTTAAAACTTTACCCTGTCACATTCCATAAAAGATAGAGTGAGAACGGTTAATGTGTTTATGAGGGAGGTGTGGGGCCTGGGAAATCAGATGATTTTGGAAGAAGAATAAAATTGTTCGATTCGCTACTAATCAGTGTCTTATTTTAAGGAGTGGAGGTTTGGGGCTGAAAGGTGAAAGGAAAGGTAAATGGAATACAGAAGAGGTATGTAAAGTGGACAGTGGTATTGGAAAGGATTGCGCCTAACTGCATTATCAAGGAGGACACAGTGAGAACAGGAAGTAAGCTGGTTTGGGAATGTGGAATGAAGTAGAAAAGCAGAATTAGGAGAGGAAAGCATAATAGAGTCAAGATTAATCGGGAACAAGGCGTGGATTATTCTAGGGAAGAGAGCTAGATATTTGTATGAGAAAGGAGAGAAAGGAAGTTAGGAATGTAAAGTAAAGAAGTGATGCGGATGCATGGAGAAGTATCATAGGTTGTGGCTATCTCGAGATGAGAGGATGTGTGAAATGTGCGGGAAGGAGGATTCAAAAGTAAAGAACAATTTGGAGAAGTTGGAAAAAGTAGAAAGTAGTGGAATAAGCATGGAGATATTTTTGCATCAAAGCATCGACAAAGTGGCTGTAGCATGTGTGAAAGGGGTGTTGGGTAAGATGGAGATGAAAAGAAAGAAGGAGGAAGAGAATTGGAAAAGAAAAGATTGTAAGTAGGAGAGGAAGTAGGTGTGAAACAATTATAAATGTTGCAAATAGTAGGTAAGTAGTAGGTATTATCCGTAGAGGCAGAGGTTGACAATGCGAGGATAGGCGAGAAAGTAGTCACATGCTTTCAAGGAAAGTCGAAGAGAGGAAGGCTAGGCTACGGGAGCGAACGGTCTTCGAAGTGATTGGTGCAAGGATTTTAGTTGTTAGGCGGTAGTTGTAAAAAAATTCTGGTAAAAAAATGGAAGTGTAAACAACTAAATTGAAAGCGGCAAATTAGATTAAGTTAAATTAATTGACCAGGATTTTTTTCGAGTAAATTCTTTTAAATAAAAAATACGTTAAAGTGTAGAAGATAGCATAAATTGTGATTGGAGTTTTAGCTAATTCAGTGATTATATTTGTTTATTGGTAGTGACTTCAATGAAATGTAAATATCTGAGAAGGACAAGTTTGACGCATATAATATAAGAGATAACGGCTGTAGTAAATATGTATTACAGAACATAGTGAAGCCCAGAGTACTCACTAGTTACATTGTGAATAGAATTTTTTCTTTATTCATTAATTAGTATTGCCTCCAATTTGAAACGATGGGGAGCTTTTCCGAACTTGCCTTATCCTTGGCTTTTGTCCTCAATTCAATTGGTGAATATAATAATATAATATAATGTGATATTCTCATTAACATAACTCTGCTTAAAAAGAGTATAATGAGTTAAATAGTTATAAAAAAGCTTGATGTACGAAATATGCGCAAGAAATTCTTAAACGAATTTACATAAACAGTGTAACCTTTTTTAAACACTGATGAGACATTATAAACCTTCCTGAATACTTAATTTATGGAAAAAACATAATTCTCTCACGTTAAAAAGGGTCGTTTCCAAAAGAATTACAAACCTGACTTAGACCAGTGAATTTTCTGAAAGAGTTACTCATAATTTTTAGTTAGGATAATGGATTTTAAAATTGAATTATAATTTCAACTTTGAGATATTTAACTTTCGTAAAAAAATGTATAGCTCTGAATTAGGACAGGATATAAAAAAAGGAGTATGGAAAAAAGTATCGTAAATAATTAAAATTATTCTCACCTGGAACAAGATTATTTTAAAAAGAATAATGATTTTAAGTCAATTTTTAGTTCTGAACGGGGAATGTCTTAAAAATGTATCATTCTCATTTGAGGCTAAATTCAGAACAAAAATTTACATAAGAAATTATAATTTGACCTGTAAGGAAAAACTATTGACATAAAAGGAGCATTTTTTAAAACAATTTTGATTCTTATTTCCATAATGCCCTGCTTTAAATCAAAAATATTTGAAATCTTTGATCATGCCTATAAATATTTTAAAATCATAAACAATGATTAGAAATTATTAAAATATATTTTACTTTTTAAATTGGCTGAGAAAAATCAACAATAGATTAAACAGGAATTATAAAATCACCGTTTGGGCGGACAGCCTGTATTTTTGTAGCATCTGGTTTTTTACAGCTTCGAATAGGACGTCGAAGCGGACGCCACACAAATTTTTTTATGTAAACAGTGGATTTCTCTATCACGTAAAAGAGTATATAAACTCCAATTAAAATGGTGATATCATTTTATTTGACTAATGAAATAGAAATATCTATGAATATCTGTGTTGACAATACAATTTTATGAAGAACTAGAAGAGTCATTAGTCACAAAAATAATACAATTTGTTAACAATACATTACTCAGTTTTTACTTCAACTAGAAAAGATGAGCACATGTTCTAATATGAGACGTTTAGGAAATTTTGTGAAAGCAAAACTTTTACAACAAAAAAAAAATCCCAACATATTACAACGCAGAAAGAAGTGCAGCAGAATTTTTTTTTATACACAATTAAATTTTTTTTATAAGCGTGATCGTTGATGTATAATAGTTTCAGAAATCTTATTTTCACTAATTCGCATTATTTAAAAATAGTTCTATGTGTTAAATAATTGTAGTTCCATTTAGGAAATAAACGCAAGAATGATTAAAATTATTAAAACTTTAGAATACAACATTCTTGTATGTGAAACCCCTACTTACCAGAAAAAGCAAACAATAACAGGCTTTAAATTCATGAAACCGAATTATTTCGGTAACTTTAAAACTTTGATACTTTTTTCTCAGGAAACAAAACTTACAGTTTTATGAGCGGCAAAATATGATAATCTGGTTTTTCTCTATCTATTGTTGCAGAACTGAGTTTGCAGTTCGATTGCTTACCTAATGGCGAGCCTATTCCTTATGCACCTTGTTCTGAAACTACTTATTCTCCTCGCAGGCATAATTATCCTGAAAGTTCTGTTCCTTCTGCCAGACATAAATCTTCTGAAAGGCTTGTTTCTTCTGCTGGATGTCATTCTCCAGCTTTTTCAACCCAGAGCGCTTATCCTGCTGAGTCTACTCTTCGTACCAGGTCCAGGTCACCACCTGCCATTCGGTTTCTTTTACGCAAACAAGGACTTTCACCTGAACAACTTAGATCCGTTAGGCTCATTCCCCATAAAAATCGGAATCGGCAATTCAAAATTCGAAGGTTCAAGTTTCCCCGGGATAATTCACTTCTGTTGAGAAAGTTTAAATACCTTGAGTGTATCCCGAACGAAGAACAAACTGTACTATCAACGCCCAAGGGTGACATATTAGCAATATTCGATAGAAATCATACACTTCTTCGTGGAATATTTACAGTAAGAAAAAACGTTCAAAAACGAGTAAAAATAAACATGTACAGCGGCCTTGTTCAGGATATAGCGCCAGAAGAAATAGAGGAAACGTCTTTAGGCCGGGAAAACCCAATATTAAGAAATTTTGACATAATAATGGTAAATGAACCTTCTCCCAGAAAATAACGTAACTTTTGAAAAAATGTCAGGTTTCATATAATATTTTTCGAGTTGCACATATTCTAGTACATATTTCACAACTTTTGTTTAAACACGAGGCATAAATTTTCACCTAAGAATTTTTTACCCGTGTGTTTTTAACTTGCCGTCCCGTTAAATCAAATTAAAACTGTTCAAGAAATCACTATCAACTACAAAATATTGTGAACTGTCAAAAATACAAAAGGTTAGTACAAATATATTGAACATATGTTCTGATCAAACGGTTTTCAAAAAGTTAATTTTTTGAAATTCTTGAAGATCCCTTTATATTTTTCGAATTATTTTTAAAAAATTCACTGTAATAATTTGGAATCACTTGCAATATTTATATTCGCCCAAAATTGAGTACCTACTTCTGCCTCTCCATAACGATATTGTGCAAACAAAAGTGTTTTAGAAATATTATTTTATGTATTTTTCATTTATTCGAAGTTAGTTCAATATGTTGTGAACAGTTTTTACATAAAGAAGCAAAAAAGAAAACTGTTTTAACTGAATCGCCAACAGACTTTACAGGACGAATCTTCTCAAGACCGGGGCTATGAATACATGAGACATGTAAAATTTTAAAGTGTTGGTCTTTACCTTACTTACACTTCTTTAACTTGTCAAACTTACAAATAATTATAACTTTTTGTCCTATACACAAAAAAAATATTTCGATAAAATCTTAAATTCTAGCTACATTATTCATGTTTTGAAATTAAAAGAAAATCTTAAAACTCATTTAAATTCTATAGAAATTCTTCACAAATTCTTGAAAATTACTTAACTGCCGACTTTTCTAACCATTTTAAATTTACTGGAATGCCACAAAATCCTTTTAAATCACTTAAAATCTCTTGAACTCATGAAAAATATTTACAAGTCTCTGAAATCTCTTGAAAATTCTTTTACTTTTTGGAACTCTTCTAAAAGCTTTTAAAAGTTTTTAATAATACTTGCCATCATTTAAAATTGAGTCACATACCTAAAGGGGAAATTAAGTAATATTATAAAGAATGTAAAGAATATCAAGAATAACTGATAATACTGAAGGAATAATTGTATGGGAATATTTAGTGATTGTATCAGGAATATAGAAATGATCGACCCCCTGTCATATAGAAATATATAGTTTTAAATGATATCACGTGTTAAAGAAAAAGTTTTCAAATACATTTCAAATCAGGCAGGGGCCTAACCTTGACATCTCAGAATCTTTTGAGGGCGAAATATGCTGTTTTTTGGGAATTTATTCTTTTTTCATGTTTTCGCAATTTAAAGAAAGTAATAACAAAGATTTTTTTTTAATTGCTACCTTTTTATTTTTCTAAATATTTTTTTTAATTTCTATTAATAAAGAAAAAGCAGTTTATCAGCATCAAGCGGGCTAATCCATTTTTGAGGCCAGGAGAATTTCTTTCCTTAAAAATTTAGTTTTTGAGTTCTTTTTGTGAACTATTAGAAATGTCGCAAAAGAAAAAGGGAATTTTTTCATTTGTGAGAGAAAAGATTTCTCCTGGCTAGAAAACTATTTCGCACGCATGAAACTTAGAAGATATCTTTATTATCAGTTTAGTTTTTTCAGAAAAACCGCTTCCATTCTGTTAATTTTGAATATTTTTTTAATTTTACTTTGAATTTTGTAAAAAGACGATGAACGATATAATAATAGAAGAGATAATAATAAATATCTCTAAAAGGCCAAAAGTTGCAGAGGTTTAAAGAAAAAAATAGGGTTTTTGAAAAACAATGCAAAAGATTCAAATACGCATTACTTTTGGAAAAAATTCGGTTTGCAAATCAAAAAAATAAGTTTTGCCTAATTTGCTCTGAAAACTACATGTTTCATACTCGAGCGATTTTGCGATTTCAAATACTTGTCGGATGTGAAATGGACTCGGTCCTCTGAATGCTTGGTACGCTTGATAGACGGTTTTTTTCGTGTAATAAGCATTTATTTTAAAATAAAAAAATATTGAGGTAATTAATAGAGACAAAAAGTATCTTATGCCTCAAGTTGGACCAAATTACACACAGTATACTAAATTTCATCAAGATCGGTTAAGGAGTTTCAGAGTTTAGTGGCGACAAACATCGCGAAACGAGATTTTAAAACTTTTTAAGTAACTAATATCGAAAAATCAAACGAAATCAACTTTAGGTGAAGTGCCATTCCGCTCCCCGGTCGCTGCCGATTTCCTTATTGTACATTCTATAACTCGCAACACAAAGCTAAAGCTTGAGAGATGTTGGGTCTGACCTATTCGGACCAGACGACTCATATAGTTAAAATAAAACTGCACTCACAGGTAAGTTCGTTTTATATTTAAATTATACTATTTAGTCTGTTGCGAGTTGAACATTTTTATTCAGAAGCAACACATAATTTGTGCCGCAAAGGCAACAAATTATTTTATAATACTCTATAACTTATGCCACTATGGTCCACTATGAATACGCTCAAAAACCTGATATATTTTGTTCCAACCATTTTCTAATAGTTTCATCATTAACGACGCTTTTAAAAGCACCTTAGGTTAGGGCCTCTAGTGTAGCTACAAATACACTTGTATTCACAATACCCTCTGCCAGAGTCTTCTTAATTCAATAGCTAATCGTTTGCGTCGTTGCTGCCCGACGAGGATTCCTAAAAGTATCAATAAGTCTTTTTTTATCTATCTGACGAATATTTTTTATAGCTGTCAAGTAACTTCTGAAGGTTGTTGTAACGCACCGAAATAGGCTTTCTTTAAACAATGTAGCATACAAGCTCCATTACGAGTTTGCATCGATACATCGGGTTTTGAGTAGGATCTCGTTCATTAACTACTATTTCTTTAGAAGTAGACTAACAACATTTGAAACATATGCTATATTTTTAAATGTAAAGACAACAGGTGGCTAATGGAACTAATTTTAGCAAAGAAAGGCGATTTAGTGTTCTGTAGGATTATCATCCTCAACTACTTCAGTGGCCTTGCTCAGGTAGATATTCTCTGTCACAAACGTAACAATGTAAGTGCTTTGTAAAATCCTTATTTTAACATATTTTTAGGAGTCTGGAAATTAATTATTATTTTTAAGGTATAATTACATAATTGTTTGAAAAATCAGTGAAAAAATCATTTACTTAACCTCGACAGACTATGTAATAAAAATGTCATGAAGAGAAGAAAAAGTTGCTTAATATTATAATAATGAACATATAAAATCAATAAACTTTTTATTATTTAGAACATAGAATGAATGAAATACACCATTTCTATTTTTTAAACGGAAACTGAGTAAAGTCAGCTACAAGCAATAAAAAAGACTTCTTCTTTGTTATGAAACTACTTTAGAATATAATTCTTGGAACGTATAAAAACCGCTAAGTAAAAAACGAAACTAACTTTTTGTGAGTTCCGTGTCTCAAAAGTCCCGGCACAATTGAATCTTTCCTCAGGTAAAATGTTTTTCAAAAAAGTAAAGGTCATTCCTAAAGTAAATTTCAACGAGGAATTCAATAGTGACCTAAATTTTGACCTTCATGGCTTTTTAAAAGTTAACTTTGTTTTTTAAATGGAAACCCTCTTTGTTAACATCTGCAATCGATAGAGTGGAAAATTCTACGTACAGGTACGTACTCAAGTCATAGGTCAATTATAACGTTCAAGGTAAGTTAGAGGTTATTTAAAATTCACAAAGTTTTCCGAGAGGTCAGTGCAATTCCTGACGTTAATTTCAACTAGAAATTCATTGGTGAACTCTGTATTGATCTTGGTGATGATATTCAAGGTTTTTTCAAGGTTTTTTCCAAGCAGTTTACGTTTACGATTAGCTTTACCCAGGAACAACGACGTGGACGTAGTAAATTCTGTTCCTTTGGGGTGCTTGATTAGCGTGAGTACCCTTGCCTCTCACGTTTCGGGGTGCTTGATTAGCGTGAGTTTCCCTGCCTCTCTAGTTCCGGGGTGCTGAATGGCGTGAGTATCCTTGCCTCTCACGCTTGAGGGAAGATGTTCGAATTGAAAACTTTGAGTTCTTGATAAAAAGCTATACGATTGTAAAAATGAGTTACAGCATTACAAATCATCTCCCTGTCAATCAAAGTAGGCTGTTGCAGAATCCGATTCTGCAATTTGTCTAAGCTTTGGGGTTCCTTTGAGTTTACTTTGCTCTTTAAACAACCCCAAAGAAAATAGTCGAGAGGCGTGATATCAGGAGATCTAGCAAGATACTCGATTTCACCCCTTCTTCCAATCCACCATTAAGGGAACTGAGTATCAAAATATGCTCAAACCTACCTACCGTAATGAGCCTCTGCTCCGTCCTGCTGGAACCAAATATTTCGAAAATTATCGCCTGTAATTTCCCCTTTTTTTGATACAATTTAGTTTCTGAGAAGCTCTTCATATGCTGCACGGGCGTTAAGATTACCAGCCATGAAGAAGGGTCCTATCAAAGTAGCAGTCAAGATACCAGCCCAAACACTAACCCTTTCGTTGTAGAAAATATATACATTCCCGATAATGTCCAATCTTGCAGAAATCATTTTCATGATAATGGCTTTATTCTAAAGAATTTGTTTCCAGGGTTGCGTTCTATCAAGTATTTTTATAAGGCCTTTGTGATGTTGCGGCGAATTAGACGAGGTTCGAGAATGAAAATAGTTTCCCTGATGACGAATTCGAAGCCTTTTCTCCTGTGACAAAAGAACAGTTTCTGGAATTATTTGCTTACTACGACAGAGTATCCAGCCAAGATAGTTACAGGTACATCAGCAATAATGACCTTTTAAAGTTCTCATGTAAGATGCGATAAGGGCTTTCTGACGACTTTTTGAAAGTCATGTTTCAATATTCGAGTAGACAAGCTGTAAGTCTTGCCATTTCCACTATCAGGCAATAACTAATGCAACGCTTTGTTCCTTGTAATATTAGCTTTGATGCTGTCACGCGACAACAGTATATAGAAAGGCAGCAGGTTATTGCATCTACTTAAGCCTATTTTGATTGTAGCAAATAAATAACTATATTATGGACATACAAGGGCCTTATTTTTCGTATAGGCAAAATAATGACGCTGCAACTCTACGAAATAAATTTGAAAAAGATGCTGACAGAATGAGACAGTGGTTCCAGGAAAATAACATCATGATAGTAGATAGAGGTTATCGTGATGTCACAGAGCTGCTGGCTCGCCTCGGTATCAGATGGAAAAAGCTGGCACTTTTACCACCTGAACAGCGATAGCTTTCTACGGATAGAGCAAATGAGGAAAGTTTAGTCACGAATTTTAGATGGATTGAAGCGGCTAGGAATGTTTACATAAAAACTATATTTAAATTCTTGTGTAATAATATGCCAATTCCGCATCTTCCAAATATGGGTGATTTTTATCGCATCGCTGGGGCAATAATAAATAGGTATCATTTTCTCATCACCTTGGAAGTCTCTGATATAAACATGGCTTGACAATTGCTTTTGGAACCCAGATAACCGAATGTGGTTTAAGCCCTGGTGGATGTCGAGGATTGGCTGATTCATTCCTAATCTTGCCTTAATTGGCTAAATTGTTCCAGATGTTGCCTTAATTGGCTAAATGGATCCCAATCTAGCCTTCACTGAATGAATCAAGTCCTATTTTGAGTTTATTGGCTCGATTATTTTTAATCCTGCCTTCATTTGTTGGATTGCTTGATTTCACTGTTTGGATCAATGTAAAAATTGCTTTTCTTGGCTAAACAATGTCCAATATTGCCTTCATTAGCTATACCATTCCTGAGTGGCATTATTGATGACGTTCTAAAAGCAACTACTTAACACATTTTTGTATCATAATTACCCGACTATTACTTTAAGTGTTACCTTATTTTAGCTATGTTGCTGCCCTCAAACTGTAAGTGTTGCAGGATATTTAAAATATTAGGCGCTTCGCGTTCTAACACTGCAAGAAACAGAAGATTTATATGATTAGTATTACTGCACTTGGTACTGACTTTCTTTTAGCATCATTGATGTCCACAAGCTGTGAGTGCTGCAGTTAATTCAAAATATCGACCGTTTATCGTTTGATCGTTCTGGAAGTCGACGATATACATTATTGACGCTATAACATCTGATAATGACCTTATTAAAAAATTATTGCTGCCCTCAAATTTTTAATGTTGCAAATAATTAAAAATATTGAGCTCTTTGCGTTCTGAAGTTTCGAGAAGCAGGTTGTTAATTTGACTGTTATGATCGCACTTGATGCTCTTGTTATCTTACGATGGCTGTTTCTCTCGAGCTGTGAGTGTTGCAGCTAATGCACATAATATCGATTACATTTTAATAAGAGATTTTTATTTTGTCGTTTTTGCTCTCAATGCTATGCAGATCTATTCATTGGCCCCTTATAACCTGAAACATTACGGTGAGACATACTTATTGATTGTACTTAAAATTTTCAGATGCGAAAAACTTCAGACACGCTTCCTAGCAAATTTAATTCAGTGTAAAAGATTTACCGATAATTTCCCGGCAACTTGGATTATTTTATTCGAATGTTGTTTCCTAAAAGTGGCTGTTAATACATTGTTTCATAGATGATTATTTTTTGTTGAACCTTTAAAGAAATCGAAAAAGGGCAAAATTCATATTTTGTATCCTGCGAAATCTTGCGAGATACTGTAACCTCATCAATATATTCAATCGATCCAATGTATGAAGCAAAGATCCAAATATCTCTCGCCTTCCATTACTGCCATATTCCGCTGTACTAGACACTTACTTAAGAAAATTTAACACTAACCATTCTGTCAACATACAAAGTGTAAGTGGTGTTATCCATTGTATCTAATACTTGCCGTAATTGCAGGTTTGTTGCAAAACACTTTAGGCCGTAAGATGAAAGTTAAAGTTTCAGATAGATAACAGAAATGAGACTTTTCGATCCTAAATTTTGGACAACTGGTACCAGAAAATAGGTATCTTTTAAATAAATAGAATCCATTAAGCATTTTTTATACATTAAAGTTGAAACCAGTTTTCTAACCTCTATTTAAAAACTAAGAGGATCTATAACTATCCCTCAGTTTATTTAAACTAAATTTAACCTCTTCCCTCCATTCGATTTATATACTAGAAGATAGGATAATAAAAATGGGCCACTGGCTGATGCACATACAGTAATTGTCTATTTCAATGACCCTTATTTCTATTACTTCTAAGACAGAATGCATTCCTGTGCTTCCTTGGTAGGTAATAAGTCCCAGAAGTTGACGGTTATCTTAACACCTGACTTGGCTTTACGACTGCGATAAGGGACTTAACTTGATCCGAGAAATTTATACCGAAGAGGTGCGAGCCAATCTCATTTTCAGGGACAACATATTTGCCAGGAGAAATTAAACGAGGCTCAATGAAGTTCGGAACGAAGAAGACGCTGAAGCAAGGGAGGGAGCGTCAAGCGCTAGTAAAAGAGTGTATTTCTTGAAGAGGAAAATAGACAGAAAAGAAAGTATGAAGAAAAGCGAGCTAGAGAGTACCTTTAAAAAGAGCGTAATGACACGTAAGTCACCGCTATAAAAATGAGGGGCAGACAGAGAAGTAGGCTTTCGTAGTGCTGATAGGCTAGTTCAGAGGGTTAATAAAAGAGGTAAGGGGGCGACAGAGCAGATGGAAGGTATAAGCGAAGACTGAGGGTAACAGATGAGAGATGGGAAAAGAAGGTAAAAGAGCTGAGAGAGCAAGTAGAAGGATTACAGAGAAAAGTGACGTTGGCAGAGAAGGAAAAAGATGATAAAATGAAGCAGATGGAAGAAAATATTAGGGAGTGGAAGGAGAGGGTGGAACTAACGCTTGAGAGATTTTAAGGGCAGGTCGGAAAAGGAATAAATTGGCAGGGGAAAGGGCGGGAAGCAAGGTATTTGGGAGAGGATTTCAAACATTATAGAAGAGAAAGTAGGAAAGCATAGAAATAAAAAGGAGAAGAGAGTGGATAGAACAAGAATAAGGGCAGCGCAATTAGGGACAGAGAGGAGAGAAAAGGCATATAAAAGAAATAATATTGTAATAAGAAGATTAAAGTTAAAGAGTAGGGAAGAACAGGAGGGGGTGAAAGCGCTGCTGAAGAGCATAGGGTGGGTTGAAAGCAAGATAGGTAAAGTTATGATAGAAGGGAGAAAGGAGAATGAAGTCGCGGTTGTAAAATTGAAGAGCTGGGAAGAAAAATTGGGGATAATGCGTAATAAAAATAGGATAAAGGTCAAGAAGGTTATTATCGATCAAGACTTGACGAGAAAGGAAAGGGATGTGCAGAGAATGCTAAACCACAGAGATAGGAAGGAGAGAAGTGGAGGGAGAGCAGCAAAGGTAGGGTATCGGAAAATAAAAATAGAGTAGAAAATTTGGGTATGGGATGAGGAGATGGGGGTTTTGAAGAAGGTGCAAGGGAATTTGTTTCTTAAAAAGTACGGGGCTGGGATTTGAGCATAGTGGAGTGTTTAAGTTGTTGTAATGGTACGTAGCAGGGGTTAAGACGAAAGATGAAGGTTTCTGAAGGTATATCCATTAATTTGATGTAGTATGATTGATAGAGACGCGGGCAGAGAGAAAGGAATGGGATAGTGTAGAGCCTAAGTTGCCAGTGGTGTATATTTGGAGGCTACAGGAGGCGGTCAGTAAAGAGGAAAGGAAGGGCTTGTGCGGGAATTATAAAAGTGGTTAGGAATGGGTAAGAGGAAGAAGTCCATGGAGAGGGAGAGGAACTGGGCGTGAAAATCAGGGCAGTGAAGATAGGAAGAGTAACAAACAAGTTTTTGACTGTTTAGAATAAGGATAAAATAGTAAGGGTAAAAAAAGGGTGGAAGGCGTACTAGGAGAGAACTAGGAGCGAAAGGAAATCGAAGGATAAGTTAATAAATAAAGAGGGAGAGATGTTAAGAGACTGGATGGAGGACAGAGAATGAGCTGTGGTAAATTGTATGCTGACAGTGCACGAAGAGGGACAATACACTTATGTGCGTAAAATGGGGTTATCTCTGATAGACTATGTGATAATGAATATGCAAGGGTGAATGGAGATGAAGAAATTCGTAGTAAAAGATTGGGTGGAATCCAACCATCAGCTATTAAGTTTGTGTATAAAGGGAGACGTTGGCGCAAGGCAGAGGAAGGAAGAAGCTTTGGTACGGAAGAGGCTTTTGTGGGCGAGAGCAGCAATAGAGAAGTATCAGGAGCATTTGGGAAAAGTAAGTTTTTAGGCGGAAGTCGGTAAAAAAGATATTGGAGGATCTAAAAGAAAAAATAAAAGGATGTGTACAAAAGAATTTATTTAGGAAAAAGAAAGAAATGATGAAGCCGTGGTGGGATAGGAAATGTTAAATGATGAAGGTTTAGGTGAAAAGGAAGTACTGGAGAAAAAGAAAGGAAATGCGATAAGGGAGGAGTACGTAGAAATGAAAAAGAAGTTTAGAATATTGTGTAAGAAGGATGAGCAAGAAAAGGAAAAAGTGTTGGGAAAGGAGTCCAGAAAATTGACGAATTAAGGGAATTTTTTAAAGATTCCTATCAGGGATCAGACGCACGGAACAGAGATGAGGGGATTAGAAGAACAAGGGAAAGTAGCTAAATGACGAGTAGATAGAAAGTCAGATAAGGAAGTTGAAAAGGTCTAAGGTGGCAGGGCTCGACAGGGTAGAGAACAAAGGATAGCAGGGGTTGGGATTCACAAGAGGGCGAAGGAAAGGGGTGATCTTACCACTGTATGAAAAAGAGGATAGAAAGAGGTAGGAAAATTATAAAGAAAGTACGCTAATGGTGTACAAAATATACATCATGGTGCTAGTAGATACACAATATTTACGTTTTGCAGCACGTGATGGATCGAGTTTTTTGTCGATCTATAAGGTGCGTTTCCTTCGGTGGAGAGCGGGAGGTTTTGGGAGGAAATAGAAGAGAGGGGAGTGGAAAGAGCTCTGATCGGCGGAGTGAGGGAGGTATATAAGGGGTCGAAAAATACGGTGAGGGGCAGGAAGGGAACCTCTGCAGGTTTGTGGATGGATAAAGGGTTGAGCAAGGAATGCCCGCTTAGCCCAACTGTTTGCAATTCTAATCGCAGATATGGAACATAAGCTAACGCACCGAAGTAGTAGGAGTTAGGGTAGGAGGGATAAGGATATGGTCACTCGCATATGCAGATAACATAGTGATAATAGCAAAGAGTGAAGAGGCTTTAAAGGAGATGATTAAAGGTTAAGAAGATACTTGGGCAAAAATAGGTTAGAGTTAAATGCGGACAAGTCATAGGTTATGGTGTTCAGAAAAGGAGAGGGAAGAGGAAGTGGAAGGGAAAAGCGGTGCAGGAGGTGAAAGAGTTTGTATACCTGAACTTCCTGTTTAAGAGGAATAAGGCACTGAATGGTCATATAAAAGAGAGAGTGATTAGGGCTATTTTGTGTGATGACCGCAAAGCAAAACATATTAAAATCGGAAGCGAGTAAAAAGCGGCATGAAATCCAGTGGGCTCTGATAACAGTTTACTCTTTTTGCTGTGAGCTTCTAAATCAGTGGAATAAACCGAACAACTAACATTACTGCAATATTAATTTCCGGGACGAGTTATAATTTTCAGTTAAAACATTCCAAAAGAGAAATGTCCACAATCATAATTATATTTCCAAGATTGTTAAGAAAAATCTGAAATTCTTAAAAAGTATTAAAAAAACTTTAGATATGTTTTTTCAAATTTATAATTACCTTAGATATCAGAAAATATATGAAATTTCCATATAAGCAACGAATTTTGCTATAACTAAGAAGGTGTATAAATTGGGATCTTTGTTTTAACGAATTCAGTAATCATATATTTTCTTAAAAACGACTTTAATGAAATGTAAATATCTGCGAAGGACAGGTTTGATGCATGTAATCTAAGAGATAACATCTGTAGAATAAATGTATTATATGACTTAATCAGAGCCCAGAATACTTATTAGTAACATTGTGAATAAAAATATTTCTCAATAGATTAATCAGTTTTTCCTCTTACTACCAAAAGGGCACTTTTTCCGCACTTGCCTTATCGTTGGCTATTGTGCTCCATTCAATTGGTAAATATAATAATACGATATATCTGTAATTTCCTTGAATTTAATTATGTTCTAACAAAATAAATTATTAGTGTCCGAAAAGCAGTACTATGCGTTCAATATTCTTCATATGGCGTTCAATGGGCAAAATTTGTCAGAGAAATTTTTTGATAAAATTAAAATTAATGACTTTTTTATAAATAAGGTGAAACGTCAAAAAAGAGGGAGTTTTACGCTAAAAAAAGAAAAAATAATTTATTTTTTTAATCTACAACACGAAATTTCATTTCAAATAAATTTCTTGAAAATGTATAACTCTGGGTTAGGAAAGGAAATAAGAAAAGGAATATGAACATAAATTTATGTAAAAATTTACAATTATTTTTACCTGGGATAAGATATTTTAAAAAAGAACGATACTTCAAATTAAATTTTAACCTTGTAACAGGCAATTCCGTAACAAATCATAATTTTTGTTTTGATATCACTTTAGAACATAAACTTCCACAGAAAAGGCGAAATTCGAAAAAAAAATTTCAGTCTGATTTAGAAGTGCAGTGTTTGATACGTTACCGTCTGAAAGTAACGCGTTAATTTTACTGCCTAAAATTTCTAAAAAGTTACCGTTACCCTTGCTAAAAACAGTAACGAATTATCTTACTATTAATTTTTAATTGAATATTTAATATATTATTCGAATGTCCAAAGAGTATCTTCACAATTTGGTACATTTCGTTAAAAATTTTAATGAAGCTGAATATTATATTTTCAAAAACCTAAAGTAATTTGAAAAATACTGAATTTGTCTGTAAGGTGTCTTGTATTTAAACTGTTATCAAGTTTATAAATCTATTCTGCAGTCAATATAGACCCAATCAAGTTGGAATTTAGCATTTCTCTTCACAATTAGCCAAGGCATATAAGGGGCAAAATTCGTCAAGTGTACCCGCCTAAAAACTTTTTGTCTCCGATTTCCTTGAAAGTCCGCGAAATTATTGTC
>JAAAKG020015083.1:0-19707 GCA_010014905.2 Druon quercuslanigerum | reverse complement strand
AAAAAAAAAAAAAAAAAAATTTTTTTAAAAAAGGGGAGGAAAAAATTTTTTAAATAAAAATTTTTCCTATTTCCCCCCCCCCCCCCCCCCCCCCGTAA
The DNA here is from genome assembly GCA_010014905.2 of Druon quercuslanigerum. Taxonomy (NCBI): domain Eukaryota; kingdom Metazoa; phylum Arthropoda; class Insecta; order Hymenoptera; family Cynipidae; genus Druon; species Druon quercuslanigerum. The sequence goes on along the minus strand of JAAAKG020015083.1, from coordinate 19,609 downwards.
TTTTTAATGTTACATAATAAGTAAACGCTTTCTAAGTATATATTTATTTTTGTCATAATTATTTTTTCTTTTATTATCCTGGGAGAGATTTATCAGGTTTTCGAATTATTGAAGATTTTACATTACTGGCATTGTTATTGTTATTATTGTTACATAACTGGTTGTGGCTAAGTTATATTTAAGTATCTCAGTCTGAAACAAAGAAATAAGTCTATACTGAATCATCACAATTCACCACAAACTACGAAGAATTTTAATTCTCAAGCGAAATTAAGTTGCAACGTTGCTGGAATTAATACACACAAGTTATGCTTTTTTTGAATGTGTTTCTTTAATCGAAACAATCGTTAAGGTCAATAAATGAATGAGAGTGCTTGTTTGTGCAAAAAATTGCAAAGGACTGACGTCGACGACTATTTTTTTCTTGTGACTTGTCACTCGATTATTCTCCTTATTAGCTTTGATATAATTTGAAACATTCGTAAAGTATTTTCTCTTTAAATTGTTTAAATTATTAAAGAGCCTAGAAAATTTCAGACTGCATGGCCCAAAATTCTCTCAAAAGAGAAAATTAATTTCTGCTCAAAAATTCGAATCTTAAAAAAAGGATATAAATTTTCAACCAAAGACTTGGATTTTAGACCGAAAAAGATTAATTATTTAATAAAAATCAAATACACTGAACTCTCGGTTTAGTAACAGTTTTGGGGTTTGCCTACAAATAGTCTTGATACTAAATCGGGGGAATCGAAACGTAAACAGTCGACAGGGCTGTCTGAATCGTTTACAATTGGAATGCATAATATTGCGCAATATATTCGAATGAGTACTCACGGACTGCGTCCCTACCGAGGCGAGAGTCGCAACTGTTTCTCGCCCTGCGAGCTGAGAAACTGCGTGGACCAGCAATCCTAGGGATTACTAAACGGCGGCTTACTAAAACGCTGTTCTGGCGTATTTAAATTTTCAGTTGAAAAATTAGTTTTCCATAAAGAAACGAATCTGCAATAAATCTGTTGAATTTTGCAACAAAAAGGATGATTCTTGTTTAACTGAACAGCAGTTACATTAAAAAAATTAATTTCTACGAAAAGAGATAGTTTGATTTGTATACAAATATAATCAAAACTATGAAGATAATTTTCTACCAAACAAGAGAAATTTTGTTAACAAAATACATAAATTTTCAATAAAAAAATAAACGAATTTTTAACACAATAGTTTCTTTTTTAACCAAACATAAATTTTCGACTAAATAAATAATTTTTAACAAAAATAATAAATTTTTAACAAAATAATTGGATTTTCAATCATGTATTTGTATATCTGAAAACGATCAATATTTAACCAAAAATGGAATAGGTAAATTTTCAATTTAAAAAAATTAATTTTCAACCAACAAATAAACGATTTTTAAACAAAATAGTTTAATTTTCAACCACAGATAAATTTTCGATTAAAATATTAAATATATAACTAAAAAATTAACTTTAAAAAAAAATTGCATTTTTAACCATCATTTTTATACAAATATAATCTATATTTGTGTAAAAGTAAAGATACAAGTAAGAAGATAATTTTCTATAAAGAAAGCGAATTTTTAAACAAAATACATAATTTCTTTAAAAAATAGTTAATTTTTTCACTGGAAAAAATAAATAATTAACCAAAAATGAAATGTGTCAATTTTCAATAAATTTTAAATAAAAAAACAAACGAATTTTTAACAAAATAGTTTCATTTTTAACCAAACATAAATCTTTGCCTAAAATAATTAATTTTTAACTAAAGCAAATAAATTTTTAACAAAATAATTGGATTTTCTATCATGTATTTGCATGTAAACACAAATATAAGGAAATAATTTTCTACCAAAGAAGATAAATCTGCTACAAAATAAATAAATTTTCAAACAAAAAAAGTTAAATATTTAACTGAAAACGGTTAATCTTTAACCAAAAATGGAATAGTTAAATTTTCCATTTAAAAAAATTAATTTTCAACCAGCAAATAAACGATATTTTAACAAAATAGTTTAATTTTTAACTAACAAATTAACAACAAATAAATAATTTTTCAAAAAAATAGTTAATTTTTTCACAGGAAACAATAAATGATAAACCAAAAATGGAATGGGTCAATTTTCAGTAAAAAAAATTAAACGAATTTTTAACAAAATACATAATTTTTCAAATAAATAGGGAATTTTTTCACTGGAAACTATAAAAGATTAACTAAAAATGATTTGTGTCAATTTTTAATGAATTTTCAATAAAAAAATAAACGAATTTTTAACAAAATAGTTTCATTTATAACCAAACATAAGACTTCGACTAAAATTATTAATTTTTAACTAAAATAATAAATTTTTAACAAAATAATTGAATTTTTAATCATGTATTTGTATGTGAATACAAATATAAGGAACTAATTTTGTACCAAAAAAGAGAAATCTGCTACAGAGTAAATAAATTTTTAAACAAAAATAGTTAAATATTCAACTGAAAACGATCAACTATTATCCAAAAATGGAATAGTTAAATTTTTAATTTAAAAAAATTAATTTTTAATCAAAAAATAAACGTTTTTTTAAACAAAATTGTTTAATTTTTAAACACAGATAAATTTTGGATTAATATAATGAATTTTAAACTAAAAAAATATCTTAAAAAAAAGAATTAAATTTTAAACCATCCATTTGTATACAAATACAAAATATATTTGTATACAAAAAAAAATACAACCAAGAAGATATCTGTACACAAAGAAAGAGAATTTTTAAACAAAATACAAAATTTAAAAAAAATAGTTAATTTTTTTACTGGAAACTATAAATGATTAATTAAAAATGAAGTGTGTCAATTTTCAAGAAATTTTCAATTAAAAAAATAACGAATTTTTAATAAAATAGTTTCTTTTTTATCCAAACATAAATTTTCGACTAAAATAATTAATTTTTAACTAAAATAATACATTTTTAGCAAAATAATTAAATTTTTAATCATGTATTTGTATGTAAATACAAATATAAGGAACTAATTTTGTACCAAAAAAGAGAAATCTGCTACAGAGTAAATAAATTTTTAAACAAAAATAGTTAAATATTCAACTGAAAACGATCAACTATTATCCAAAAATGGAATAGTTAAATTTTTAATTTAAAAAAATTAATTTTTAATCAAAAAATAAACGTTTTTTTAAACAAAATTGTTTAATTTTTAAACACAGATAAATTTTGGATTAATATAATGAATTTTAAACTAAAAAAATATCTTAAAAAAAAGAATTAAATTTTAAACCATCCATTTGTATACAAATACAAAATATATTTGTATACAAAAAAAAATACAACCAAGAAGATATCTGTACACAAAGAAAGAGAATTTTTAAACAAAATACAAAATTTAAAAAAAATAGTTAATTTTTTTACTGGAAACTATAAATGATTAATTAAAAATGAAGTGTGTCAATTTTCAAGAAATTTTCAATTAAAAAAATAACGAATTTTTAATAAAATAGTTTCTTTTTTATCCAAACATAAATTTTCGACTAAAATAATTAATTTTTAACTAAAATAATACATTTTTAGCAAAATAATTAAATTTTCAATCATGGATTTGTATGTAATCACAAATATAAGGATACAATTTGCTAACAAGCAAGAGAAATCTGCTACAAAATAAATAAATTTTCACACAAAAAAAGTTAAATATTTAACTGAAAACGATCAATTTTTAACCAAAGGTGGAATAGTTAAATTTTCAATTTAAACAATTACTTTTTAACCAACAAATAAATGATTTTTTAAGAAAATAGTTTAATTTTTAACCACAGATACATTTTCGATCAAAATAATAAATCTTTAACTAAAAAATTAACTTAAAACAAGAGAATTAAATTTCCAACCATCGCTTTTTGTATACAAATACAACATATATTTGTGTAAAAGTAAAGATACAACTAAGAAGATAATTTTCTAAAAAAAAAGAAAATTTTTACACAAAATACATAATTTTTTAAAAAATGGTTAATTTTTGCACTGGAAACAATAAATGATTAATCAAAAACGGAACGGGTCAATTTTCAAAAAATTTTCAAAAAAAATTAAAGAATTTTTATCCAAACATAAATTTTCAACTAAAATAATTAATTTTTAACTAAAGTAATTAATTTTTAACAAAATAATTGAATTTTCAATCATGTATTTATATGTAAATACAAATATAAGAAAACAATTTTCTACCAAAAAAGAGAAATCTGCTACAGAATAAATAAATTTTTAAACAAAAAAAGTGAAACATTTAACTGAAAACGATCAATTTTTATGCAAAAATGGAATAGTTAAATTTCCAATTTGAAACAATTAATTTTTAATTAACAAATTAACGTTTTTTTAACAAAATATGTTAATTTTTAAACACAGATAAATTTTTGATTAAAAGAATGAATCTTTAACCAAAAAAAGTAACTTAAAAAAAAGAATTAAATTTTCAACCATCAATTTGTGTACAAATACAAAATACCACTAAGAAGATAATTTCCTACAAAAAAGAGAAATTTTAAACAAAATACATAATTTTTTAAAGAAATAGTTAAATTTTTCACAGGAAACAATAAAAGATAATCGAAAAATGGAAAGAGTTAATTTTCAATATATTTACAATAAAAAAAAAAATTACCAAAATTATTTCATTTCTAACCAAACATAAATTTTCGACTAAAATAATTAATTTTTAACTAAAAAAATAAATTTTTAGCAAAATAATTGGATTTTCAATCATGTATTTGCATGTAAACACAAATATAAGGAAATAATTTTCTACCAAAAAGGAGAAATCTGCTACAAAATAAATAAATTTTTAAACAAATAAAGTTAAATATTTAACTGAAAACAATAAATATTTAACAAAAAATGGAACAGTTAAATTTTTCATTTAAAAGAAATAATTTTCAACCAATAAATAAACGATTTATGAAAAAAATAGTTTAATTTTCAATCACAGATAAATTTTCGATTAAAATAATGAATCTTTAACTAAAAAATTAACTTAAAAAAAATAAAGAAAAATTTTAACCATCCATTTGTATACAATTACGACATATATTTGTATACAAATAAAAATACAACTAATAAGATAATTTTGTACAAAGAGAGAGAATTTATAAACAAAATACATAATTTTTCAAAAAAATAGTTAATTTTTTCACTGGAAACAATAAATAGTTAACCAAAAATGAAATATGTCAATTTTTAATTTTAAAAAACTAATTTTTAATAAAAACATCAAATATTTTTTAGCAACATGGTTTAATTTTAGACTAGATATGAATTTTCCTCTAAAGTAATGAATCTTTAACGAAAAAAATTAATTCTAAACAAAATATTTATACTTTTAATTATGTATTCATATACGAATAAAAACACAACTATGAAGATAATTCACTGTCAAACAAAATATTGTCAACAAAATACATGAATTTTGAAAAAATAGTCAAATTGTTAACTAAAGGCGATACAATTTCAACGAAAAATGTAAAAGTCAAATTTTCAATTTAAAAAAATTAATTTTTGATCAAAAAATAAACTAATTTTTAAAAAATAGTTTATTTTTCAATCAGAGAAAACTTTCAACTAAAATAATGAATCGTTAAATATAAAAATAAACTTTTAATAAAATAGCATATTTTTCATCTACAGAGACGAAATTGCAACTAAAATGATAATCAATAAAAAAATTAATTTTTAACAACGGATATTATTCTTGAACCAAGAAGTTCAATTTTTAACTAGAATGGGGAATTTTCAGTACATGGATTTAATTTTCCCAAAATGCACAAATTTTTATCAATGTAGATAAATTTTCAACTGAACAGAAGAATTCTTTGATAAACTGATAAACCATTAAGCAGTTAAATTTTAAAAAAGAAAAAAAATGTCTACAAAGAAAATTATTGTTTTCTCAGAAAAGACAAATTTTTAACAAAATAACGGAATTTGCAACAGACTAGTTAAATTTTCTACTAATAAATGAATTTTTAACAAAAAAAAACATTAATTTTCGACGAAGAATATTAATTTTCTACAAAAAAAACGATTTTTTAACAAAACAATCGAATTGTCAACAAAATATTGAAATGACCAACCTAAAGAATGAAATAAAATAGTAATTAAATTAAATTAAATAATGAACCTTCAATAAAAAAGAAATATTTAAGAAAGTAGTTTAACGAATTAATTTTTAATAAAAAATAAAAATTATTTTACCCCAATAAAAAAACGAATTTTTAACCAAATGTTTGATTTTTTAACCACAGAAATTAATTTTTTAACAAAAAAAAATGTCAAGGTACAACTTTTCTACCAAGCAGTTGAATTTTCAACCAAAAATATAATTTCTCGATCAAAAATGTAAAAATTAATATTCAAAAAAATTTCCTTGATGAAATGTATTATTAATTCTCCATTGAAAAGACACGATTTTAAGAACAAAAAAACAATTAAATTTCAACCAAAAGAGATTAATTTTTTAGAAAATAGTTGAAATGTTATCCAAATAGTTAAATTTTGAACCAAAAATATGAATTTTCAACCAAGAAGATTAATTTTCTATCAAAAAGACGAAATCTCAACAAAATACATTAGTTTTTAACCAAATAGTTGAAGCTTCAAACAAAAAAGATTAATTTTCAACAAAATATATTAATTTTCAACCAGAAAGTTAAATTTTTTTCTACAAAAGATAAATTGATAACCAAAAATGGAATAGCTTAATTTTCAATTACAAAATTAATTTTCAACTAAAGCAAAAACAAATTCTTAATAGTAATATGATTACAAAAAAAACAAAACAAATTTTAACCGTTTAGTTCAAAGTTTGTCTTGAACTTTCTACAAAGAAAATGATTTTTAAACCAAGAAGATTAATTTTCAATTTTCCACCAAAGAAATGAATCTTCCAGAAAAAAATGTTATAGTCGATATTTTAACAAAAAAATTTAAAATTTAAATGAAATCAATTGATATTTCTACAAAAATTTGATTTTTATTTTAAATATAACTCAGTTGAATTAAACCAAAAAGACGAATTCTCAACAAAATACTTGAATTTTCAAACAAACCAGATTAATATTTTTCAACCAACCGATTGTACTTTGAACAAAACAATATAAAATTAATAATAAATTAATTAATTTATAACCAAATAGTTGAATTTTCAGCAACAACAAAATTAATTTTCAAACAAATAGTTGGATTATTAATGAAATAGTTCATTTTTAACCAGAAAAATTAATGTTGGAACTAAAAATTTAATTTTCAACAAAGAAAGATGTATTTTCAATTGACAAGAAAAAATCTTTAATACAGAAAGTAGATTATTCAACAAAACAGTTGCATTTCTGATAAAAAAATACTTGCTAACAAAATATTTTAACCTTAAATCAATTAATTAAATTTTCATGCAAATAACAAAATTTTGAACCGGAAGTGAATAATTCTAAAGAAAAAGTGTATGAAACAGGGTAAGAGCATTAATTATTGACATATCAGAAAACCGACAAAAAATTACTTACTTTTGTATAAATATTTGATAAACTTTTAACATAAAACCTTTTATTACCGGAATCAAACAGTATTTTAGAAACAAATTTTCAGATTTATTAATTTATTTAAAACAAAAAATTTATTCTATAATTAAATTTTCGAAATAAATAAATTAAAATTAAAATTAAGAATTAAAATACTTGAATTTTCCGAAAAAAGAATAAACTTTTTACATACTTGTTACATTTTCAAATATAAAAATATAAATTTCCCCAAAAAAGTGTCGCATTTAATATTTGATTAAAAAAATATGAAATTTATAAAGAAAATTTAAATCAAAATGATGAATTTTTAACAAATAAAAATTTTTTAGCAAGAAAGAAATAAAAGTTTAAAAAAATATTTAATCTTCAAACCAAAAGACAGATTTTCCATAAAAAGTGGAATAAAAAAAAATTAATTTTCCACGAAACTGATCCATTTTGAACGAACAAGAATGAAATTTCAACCAAGACACTTATTTTTTACCAAGAAAGGAGAATTTTTAAATAAAAAAGATAAGTATTAAAAAAATGAAAAAAATGGAAAAGTTACATTTTCAGTCAAAAAATTAATTTTAAACCAAAAAAGGCTTTTCCACTAAAAAGTTAAATTTTCTTTGAAACAAAAAATTTGAATAATCAAGCAAAGAATAATAATTTTTAACCAAAAAGTTTCACTTTCTTAAAAAAATGAAATTTATTCTAAAACAGATGAATTTTTAAATTCAAAGGATAAGTTTAAAAAAAATGGTTTCATTTTTATTCAAAAAAGATTTGAATTGACTTTTCAAGATCAAAATATGAATTTTTAATAAAAAATAAGTTTCTAGGTAAAAATTAAATTTTTAATCCAAAAAGGATAAATTTGGACGAAAACAGATGAATTTTTTTATAAAAAACGAAACAATTTTTTTCAGAAGTGGAACTTTTATTCCGAAAAGATTATAATTCATTTTTCAACACGGAAATATAAATTTAAAACAAAAAGTAAATTTTCTATAAAATAGATAAATTTTTAACTAAACAGTAGAATTTTCCACTACAGAGCAGAAGATATTTCAACCAAAGCATGAATTTTCCACAAAACTGTTGAATTTTCGAACCAAAAATTTGCATTTTTATTCGAGAAAGATATAATTTGTACTAAAACAGGTAAATTTTTAAATCAAAAGGACAAATTTAAAAAAAAAGATTTGAATTTACTACTAAGAATATGAATCCTAACAAAAATAATTTCTGAGCAAAGTGATTTAAACAAATCTTTGAAACAAATAATAATTTTTAACCAAAAATTAGCAATTTAAAAAAATGAAATTTATTCTAAAACAGATGAATTTTTAAATTAAAAAGATAAATTTAAAAAAAAAATTGTTGCATTTTTATCCAAAAAAGGTTTGAGTTGCCTTTTCAAGATCAAAATATGAATTTTGTAACAAAAAATAAGTTTCTAGGTAAAAGTACAATTTTTTATCCAAGGAGGATGAATTGTTTCTACCAAAAATATGTTTTTTTAACAAAAAAGTTAAATTCTCTATCAAAAAGTTGAATTTTTGTCCAACAAAGATTCTAAAATAAAATGTTCTAAAACAGACGCATTTTTTTATATAAAACAAAAAAAATTTCTTTACAAAGTTGACCTTTTATCCAGGAAAGATTTCAGTTCATTTTTCAACACGAAATTATAAATTTTAAACAAAAAGTAAATTTTCTATAAAATAGTTAAATTTCCAACAATACAGTCGAATTTTCTGCTACAGAACCGAAAATTTGTTTACCAAAGTATGACGAGATAGATACAATTATTACTAAAACAGGTAAATTTTTAAATCAAAAGGACAAATTTAAAAAAAAGAGTTGAATTTTCATAAAAAAATATTTAAATTGACTTTTCAAAACAAAAATAAGAATTGTAAACAAAAAGTAAATTTTTTAAAGAATAGTTTATTTTTCAGCTGCATTTTTATCCAAGCAAGATGCAATATTTCTATTAAAATATAAACTTTTAACTCAAAAAAAATCATAAAAAAGAGATTTCATCCCAAAAAGATCTCAGTCGACTTATCAGCAACAAAATATGAATCTGCAACCGAAAAGGATGTCTTTATAAGAAAATTGTCAAATTTTTAACCAAATGATAAAATTTAAAACTAAAAAGAAATGAAAGGGGAAGGGGGAATAGTGAGGAGAAAATGAAGTCTAAAATTTGAACTAAAAGTATAAAATTAAAAAAATTCAATTCTTTTTTAGTTCTTCGATTTCCTAAGAACCATATCTTATCTATGTTGCAAACTTTGAACAAGAAAAAAAAATTGAATGCCCCTTTCTTGTAAAGGACTACTTCATTCATGAATAATAAAATTCTGCTTTTTAATCTTGCGACCACTTTTTATCGCTCCTTATCCCAATGTGCTCCTCTTTTATCTTTTGGGGAATGGAAATTGAAATCTCTAATTCAGGGCTTCAAATTGTATGGGGCATTCATTACTTTTAGTCTTAGGAAGAATGAACCGTGAGTTCTATGACCTATAAAGGATTATTCTGGTCACTCAATCCCAAGATCTCAGAGCTCAAAGTAGAATGGACTAGAAATGTCCTGAATCGTGACTTCCGGTGCAGAACCACTGCTCATTCATCACTATCTATTCGCAATGTGAAATAGGGGTGATTAACCCCGTTTCTTCTGAGGTCATTGACCAATTTTAAATACTGATCTCTTTTCATGAGCTTACTAAGAAACCAATTGTTTTTTTTCGTCTTTATACAAAAAAAATTGTTGTGGAAAGTTTTTTTCTCTATGTTTAGTTAATAAATTGTTCAAAGCTTTCCATCCCATACTCACCCCCTAATCTCTCTATTCTCTGTAGATTCCCCTCCCCTTACTTTACGATTCGCTTTCCCACCCTTTCTTCACTTCCTCCTTCTCTATACTTCTTCCCTTACACTCAATCATTTCGCCTACTTTCCCTCCCTAATTTGCCCTCACCTCCTCTTCTTACTGTCCTCTCATTTTCCATCAATTCCTCTACTTTTTTCTCCTCTGGTGTTCCCTTCTTACCATCCGCTGATTATCCTTTACTTCCAATACTTTTTGTCTCCGAACTTCCCCTGACTTGCCCTTTTCGCATTTTCCTTTCTTCCCTACTTTCCACCAACATTTCCCCTTACTTCCTATATTTCTTCTCGCCTCATTTCTCCTCACTTGCCTACTTTTCATCCTCTCTTTTTTGCAACTTTCCCTACTCCTCTCATTTCCCATCAATTCCTTTACTTTTTCCTCCTCCAGTGTTCCCTACTTACCCTCCACTGATTACCCTTTTCTTCTCAAAATTTTCGTCTCCTAACTTCCCCTGACTTTCTCTTGACGCATTTTCCTTCAATTCACTTACCTCTTTTACCATCTCTTTTCTTACTTCGCCTCACCTCGATTTTCGTACTTACCGATACCTTATTTTCTTTAACTTCGGATACTTAAACACCTATCATTACGGCTAGTTCCTCTTCCCTAATTCCCCAGAACATTTCTTCTTACTTCATCTATTTCTTCTCGGCTCATTTCTCCCTTATTTTCCTTGTTTACCCTTCTCAATTGTCTTGATTTCCATCCTCTCTTTCATGCAAATTTCCCTACTCCTCTCCTTTCCCATCAATTCCTCTACTTTTTCTTCCTCTAGTGTTCCCTACTCACCCTCCACTGATTAAACTTTACTTCCTATACTTTTCGTCTTCTAACTGCCTCTGACTTTCCCTTTTCGCATTTTCCTTCAATTCATCTACCTTACTTACCATCTCTTTTCTTACTTCACCTCACCTCATTTTTCACACTTCCCGACACCTTATTTTTATTAACTTCGGATACTTAAGCACCTAAAATTTCATCTGCTTCCTCTTCTCTACTTCCCCACTAACATTTATCTTCACTTCCTCTATTTCTTCTCGCCTCTTTTCTCCTCACTTGTTCTACTTTCCATCCTCTATTTTTCGCAACTGTCCCTTGTCATTTACCTTCCCATCAATTCCTCTACCTTTTCCTCCTCCAGTGTTCCCTACTTACCCTCTGCTAATTACCCTTTACTTCTTATATTTTTTGTCTCCTAACTTCCCCTGACTTTACCTTTTCGTATTTTCCTTCCATTCACCTACCTTATTTACCATCTCTTTTCCTACTTCACTTCACCTCATTTTTCGTACTTCTCGACACCTAATTTTCTTTAACTTCGGATACTTAAACACCTATCATTTCGGCTAGTTCCTCTTCCCTACCTCCCCACCAACATTTCCTCTTACTTCCTCTATTTCTTCTCGTCTCATTTCTCCTCACTTGTTCTTCTTTCAATTCTCTATTTTTTACAACTTTCCGTGCCTCAGTTTTCTCATATTTATCATACTTTCCCTACTCTTGTTTCGCATACCTTCTCTCTTCCTGTTTACCCTACTTTCGTTTCCAAATTTTCCACATTTCCCACCCTCTTATTTCTCCTCACTTCTTTTACTTCCCCAGAGTTTATTTCCCCTAAGTTTACATACTTACCCTTCCCTAACTCAGAATTAACCAATTCCATTCTGGATTAACAATTAAATTTTGTTGGTAAAAAATGAAATATTTTGCTGAAAATTTTATTTAAAATAAACATTTTTTTGTTTTGTTTTAATATCAACTGTCTTTTATTTAAAATTAAAGCATTTTTTGAATAAAATATCAACTATTCCATATTTTGGTGGAAATTTATCTTTTTTTTTATTTAAAACTGAAATATTTTGTTGAAAATTAAGTTTTTTGTTGAAAAATAATTTTTTTAGTTTAAAATTTAAGTAATAGGCCGAAAGTTGAAATAATTTGTTAAACAGTAATTGTTTTTGTTGGAGTTTTATCATTCAGTTGAAAATGCATCTATTTTATTGAAAATGTAACTAAATATTTTGTTTAGGTTTTTTTGTTGTTAAAAATTAATTTTTTTAATTCAAAATATAACTATTTCATTTTTTGTTCACAATTTAGATTTTTTACTTGAAAATTTAATTAATTTTATGAAGATTAATGTATTGTGTTAAAAATTCGTCTTCTTTGTTAGAAAAATAATATTCTTGGTAGAAAAGTAATTTTTGCTATGGCAAAATTTTTTTTTACTTAAAGATTTAACTAACTGTTTTAAAGTTAGAATATCTTGTCAAAAAAAATTTTTTTCTTGAAGATTCATAATTTTGGTAGAAAATTAATTATTTCATGACAATTAATTTTTTGTTGAATATTTTTTAGTTGAGAATACAGCTAATTTGTTAAAGCCTAATTTTTTAAATCCAGATTCATTAATTTAGTTGAAAATTCTTCTCTTTTCTTGAACATTGATCTAATTTGTTAAAATTGAGTTTTTTTGTTCGGTTTAAAATTAATTTTGTCCTTACAAATTTAACAATTCTATTTTTTGTTAAAAATTTCTTTCCTCTTTGCTACAAAATTAACCTTTTGTTTTTTATAATTAAAAATTAATTATGTTAATTGAAAATATACCTATTCCATTTTTTGTTGAAAATTGGTATTTTCTACATGCAAATTTAATTTTTTTAAATTAATGTATTGTGTTGAAAATTTGTCTTGTTTGTAGGCAAAATTTTTTTCCTGGTAGAAATTCACTTTTTCCATAAATAAATTTTTTACTTAAAAATTCAACTAATTAATTGAAAGTTGGAATATCTTGTTAAAATTTTTTTTTTCAATGGAGTTTCATAATTTTGGTAGACAATTAATTATTTGGTGACATTTAATTTTTCGTCGTTGATAATTAATATTTTTTAGTTCAAAATACAGCTGCTTTCTTAAAACCAAATTTTGAAAATCAAGATTCATCAATTTAGTTGAAACTTCACCTCTTGTGTTAAAAATTGATCTTTTTTGACTTTAAAAATTTAAGTATTCCATTTTTTGTTGAAAAATTTTTTTCTCTTTGTTAGAAAATTGACATTTTGGCAATGTAACATATATTTCAAATTTTATTGTTGAAAAATTGATTTTTTTCATTTGCAAATTCAACTTTTCTGTTTAAAATTTGTTGTTGTTTTGCATTTGAAAATTTAACTAATCTATTTTTAGTACAAAATGTATCTTTTTTATTTCAAATTTTTTATTGTTGTTACTAAATGAACTATTTAATTGAAAATAAGTTTTTTTGTGTTAAAATTAACTTTGTCTTCAAAAATTAAATTATTCCATTTTTGATTTTAGTTTTGGTTAAAAATTCACCATTTTTGCTTGCGAATTCATGTACTTTCTTAATTTTATTTTTACAACAAAAATAATCTTTTTTTGTAATATTTAGTTATATATTTTTGTTGAAAATTAATATTTTTTATTTAAGAATCACCATCTATTTTGTTAAAAATTGAGCTTTTTTATTTAAATTGTTTTTTTTATTTTATTTTTGTAATTGAAAATATAACTATTACATTTTTTAAATTGATTTTATTAAGTTAAAAATTCACCTATTTTATTTAAAATTCATCGTTTTTTGTTGTTAAAATTAATTTTGTAATTGAAAAATTAACTATTTTATTTTCAGTTGAAAATAGAATTTTTTTAGTTGAAAATTGAAAAACTTGGCTAATTTAAAAAGATTGATTTCATCAGTGAGTCAAATCGAGGAATTTAATCAGAATTAGACAAACTTACACAACAATCGATCAACAGATGGTCAAATTTTGATCATGATGCACAGTAAAAAAAAAAGTTTAAAACGAGAAAAAAAAATAAAATAAAATTGTTAAAGTACGAAATAAAAAGTATTTATGGAATGTATGGATAAATAAAATCGTACAATCACGTTCACCGTCTCGTGAACGTTTGTCATCGAGTTGCATAATCTGAGACGGGCTTAAGGTCCACTTGCTTTCAACGTGTCAAGGACACTGAGAGGTCCTCGCGGCCTAATTCTCTTCTGACGAACGCATCCGGCTCTTAAAATAAAATTGCTGGAATTTCCACTTTTTTAATCAAACGATTGTCGATTTTAGATTTTTCTCAGTAACGGGCAATTACCTCAATTTAAAAATTTTTAAGGACATCTGACACTTATCCGATTTCTACTTTACCGACATTTTTTATTTATCATGTCAATTCCACACAAAATGTGTTATTGAGCTGAAAGTTTGAGAAAATAAAGACAAGGGACTAAGGATTATTCTCCCAAATTTTCAACTCGAAATCTCTTTTTTTGTGGAATTTGTATAAAAAAAATGGCGGTAAGGTAGAAATCGGATTAGTGTCACATGCCCTTAAGGCGTTTCGTAATCACAAGAGCCAGGAATCGTTGACTCCTCGAGAGTCAACCTTTTTGGCAAATAGACTTGTTTTCCTTGACACGAGAGGAGCGATTGGATAGCAAAATCATTTCATTATTTTGCCGCCGAAAGTGAAACGCGTCGCGCATACAAAATTTGAATGCAAAGCGATCACTCTTCCACGCCATGAACCGGTGTAATCACGAATTCTTCAGACGCATTCCGGTTTTTTAAATATATTTTTTGCTAGCAGCGCGCGTTCACCTCTCTGGAATTTTATTTCATAACATTAAAAATTTTTAAAATTTTAAAATACATTAATAAACCTATTTTTAAATCTTAGGTTTACACATTTTTGAATTCCTTACTACCCTTTCTTATTTTCAATAATTTCCCCTACTTTCTCTGACTTCATCTACTTTGCTCCTTAATTTTTTCATACCTTCTATATTTACCTTGCCTTCATTTCCCCTCAATTTATATACTTTTCTATCTCCTAATTTTCCCTCACTTGTTTCATTTTTAGTCCCCTCATTTACAACTATTTGCCTGCTTTTTCCTTCACTCATTTTTCCTACTAGCCCTACTCTAACTTCAACCTTGACAACCCCTCCCTTCCTGAAATTCGCTATATACTACTTCCCCCTCTCCATCATTATCCAGTTAACACTACCCTTCCCCTACTTTCCTTCTCCAGCCAGCACTCTCCCTCCCTTACTCACCGATAGCATTTTACTCTTACTCCCTTCATTGTCTTACTCCCTTCACTTCAAATAATTTCTTCTACTTCTTCTCACTTCATCTACTGTCACTCCTAAATTTTTTCTTACTTTCTATACTTACCCTGCCTTTATCTCTCCTCAGTTATTATACTTTTCCCTCTCCTATTTTCAACTCACTCATCTGACTTCCAGTCCTTTAAGTTCCAACCATTTCTCCTGTTTCTCCTTGCCACCCTTCTAGACCTACCCTAAGTTCAATATTTACCTCCCCTCCTTTCAAGATCTTCTTTCTCTACTACTTCCTCCCATCCTCACTTCTCCAGCTAACATTCTCCTTCCCCAGCTACCAGTTTTCCTTCTCCTTTCACTTCCGCTACCCTAACAGTCATCCCTTTAATTTTCCCACTACCTTTTTTCACTTCATTTCATTTTCCTTACTTCTTCTCACTTCATCTACTTTGTCTCTTTAATTTTTCTTTACTTTCCCTATTTATCCTGTCTTTATTTCCTTTAAATCCCTTTTTCTTTTCCCTCTTTTAATTTTTCTCTCTCTTCCCCCAGTTCCAGTTCCCTCATTTTCCAGAATTTTTACTTCTTCCCCCTTCCCTCATTCTCCCACTACTTCTCTTGTAACTTCAATCTTAACTTTCACTCTATCCCTCAAACTTCTTTCTCTACTACTCCACCCTCCCTACATTTCCCTTAATAACCTGATTCTATTCCTCTTCCTTCCCCTACTTTTCCAACCTTACTTTCGGTTACTTCCCCTATCTTCCCTCCACCACTTTTATTTTTCTCTCACTTCCCCCCAGTTCCAGTTTCCTCATTTTCCAGAATTTTCACTGCTTCCCCCTTCCCTCATTTTCCCACTACTCCTCTCGTAACTTCACACCCCCTACTTCTCCTCTCCAAATTCTCCTCACTTATGCTACTTATCTTTTCCTCATTAAACCTCACTCTTCTTCTCCTAATTTTTCACCCCTTCCCCTACTTCCCCTTTCCTATTTTACACTCATTCCCCCTCCGCTAATTACCCTACCCACTCATTTACCGTAACTCTCTCTTCCCTCTTTCCCTTTCATTTCTCGTCATTACCATAATTCACTTATCTTTTGTTAAAGTAGAACTTCATTCAAATTAAAAAAATTAAATTTTAAACTGCAAGAATTGTGGTAACAAAACTCTTTTGATACTCGAAACCTTTAGAGTATTAATTAATAATTAATGAATAATAATAATAATAAAATTAAAATTAAAATAAAATAATAAAATAATTAATAATAAAGCAAAATTCTAAATTTTAAATATCTTTTAAAATTATTCAAATTTTAACTTATATTTTTTTAATTCTGCATGTAAAATTGCTTTACAATCTGCCGGATCCTTTCTTGTTAAATTGGGAAATATTTTTAAAAGTGTTTGAAATATTTTTAAATAATTTATTAAAATTCATTCTTCGGAATAAAAAAATTGTTAAATTTTTTTAAAAAATCTTTCAAAATCGAATTTTTGTTTCAAAATTCTTTTAAATCTAAAAACTTGGTTGAATAAAATTTTTTTACTAAGGATTTAACATTTCCATTTTTTATTATCAAAAATTTAACTATTTTGTTAAAAATTTATGTGAATAAAAATATTTTTTTACTGAAATATCGACTATTCCATCTCTTGATGAAAGTATATCTTTTTTTTAAATTTAAAATTGTATTATTTTGTTAAACATTATTTTTTAGGTTAAAATTTAGGTAAATGACTAAAATTGAAAATGCTTGATTAAAAATTCATTTTTGTGACTTAGTGCTTAATTATCTAATTGGAAATCCATCTCTTTTGTTGAAAATTTATATATTTAGTTTAGGCTATTTTGTTCTATTTTGTTAAAAATAATTTTGTGCATTAAAAAGGTATATATATATTTTTTGTTACATATGTATTTTTGTTATTGGATATTTATAATTTTCGTAAAAAAATTAATTATTTCGTAATAAATAATTTTTTTTTGTAGTTGAAAATTAATTGGTTTTTGGTTTTAAATTCAACTATTTGGTTCAAAATTGAAATTATTTCCAAAATTACTATTGTTTTTATTGGATTTTCATTCATACCCAAAATCTTAATTTTTTTTAGTTATTTCACTTAAATTTTCGACTCTAAATATCCTTGCTGGTTTTGTTTCAAATTTTTTATTTTTTTAAAAAAGTTTTTAGTTATTTTTTATTGTTTTTGAATCTTTGAACTATCTCTTAAACATATTCGATTTTTAAAAATTTGCAATCTTTCAAAATTGAGTAATATCGATTCAATATCGTATAAACTCTTTTTTGAAATTTGAGAAAATGTTATTGAATGTTTTTAAATATTATATTTAAATTAATTCTTTAAAATAAAAATGATTCTAATTTTTTTAAGAAATCTTAAGAAATTTTTTTATTTAATTGAAACTTTTTGAGTGATTAAAAAGCTTCTGAACTTTTTTTAAAATCTTCATAAATTTACTTTCTGGTTTCAAATGTTCTTAAATCTTTGAAAGTTTTTATTATATTTAAATATTTTTAAGTCTTGGAGGTATCTCTTAAACTTATTTGCTTTTCTTTAACATAAAATTGACACATTTTGGTTCAAAAACGTCTACACTCTTTTTTGAAATTTGTAGAAATGTTTACAAAGTTTCTTAAATATTGTTTAAAAATTAATTCTGCAAAATAAAAATGATATAAAATTCTTAAAGAAATCTTAAGTATTTTATTATTTGCTTGAAACCAGTACAATTTTTAAAAACCTTCTAAACTTTTTTCAAAATCTTCCAAAATCTACTTTTTTGTATACAACTTTTAAAAATCTTTTCAAGTTTTACATTATTTTCAAATCTTTTTATTTTTTTGACATATCTCTTAAACTTATTTGATTTTTTAAACTTTTTAATCTTGACAAATTAAAATATTTTGATTAAAAATCGTCTACACTCCTTTTTGACATTTTAGGAAATGTTTTAAGATGTTTTTAAATATTATATTTAAAATAATTCTTCAAAATAAAAATTATTATAAATTTTTAAAAAAATCTTAAGGATTTTTTTTAATGCAATTGAAACCTTTTAAATCATTAAAAAGTTTATGAAATTTTTTAACAAATTTATAAAATCTACTTTCTGGTTTCAAATGTTGTCAAATCTTTTGAAGTTTTTATTATTTTTACATCTTTTTAAATCTTGGACGTATTTCTTAAACTTATTTGCTTTAATATAACTTTGTAATCAAATTATTTGAAATGGTCTGATTTTTTTTCAAATTAACGGTAAAGAATATTTGTAATGTTTATTAAAGGAATTCAATTACAGGAAAAACAAATTCAAATTCTATCATTTTTCAAAAATTCCTAAGAAGATATTTTGTAACATTGAACATTTTTTCACGAAAAATAATTTTTTTTTCATTTGAAATTACATCATCACTATTATTATTATATACTCAACATAAACCGAAAAAATTATAAAAATTAAAAACTAAATTATTGCAAAGAACAATCAAAAAATGATCGTACCATAACAATTATTATTGAAATATATTTTATAGATTTCCTTCAAACGAAATTTCATCCTACAGAGTTTATTGAGGCTCGTTCTAATTTATAACTTTTTTTAGAGTTTTACAATGCAGGATTTAATTACGAAATTGATTTCACAATAAATACGATTTGGGAATTTCGATCCTTGTTTATATTAAATATTATTTCGATTTATTACAAAACACATTCGGTATTCCTCTAATTAACCTTTCACATGAAATGACTATTATTAACAAAATCAATTTAAATAGCTTGAAAACATTTGTTATAAAAAAAAGTCTTTTGAAATTCTACATCCTGCTTTTCTTTACTAATCTCAGAATGAACTGTTGAATGGGAATGTTAATTCTCGTGTAATTTAAAATCTACTGTTTACCTTCAACTATCTATAGAAGATGAAGGTTCTTCCTTGACTTTTTCATGATGTTATGCTCTTTTCAGAGCGTTCAATAAGCAGCAACTATGGCATC
>JAAAKG020015082.1:0-45818 GCA_010014905.2 Druon quercuslanigerum | reverse complement strand
ATATAATATAAATTATTTTAAATTAATTTAATTATTTGATTTATGTATTAGTTAATTTAATATATAAAAATTGGCTATTGAAACCCTTATCACTTCTGAAGAGAATATTTTAAGCATAAGTAACTATCATGCCATCCATGAAAATTTATTATTATTACTTATGCAATTTTTTGCTAAAATCAATCGCTCATTACTATGATTTCGAGACATGGATATTAAAATAATAATAAAAATATCTTTTATTCATATCCTACTTTTATATCATTTGATTTTATTCTTTCCTTATGTTTGAATATTTATTAAATTCTTATTATAATATTCCTATCTCATGAAATTACTAATAAAAATGTAAATGTTCAATCAAATTAAGAAAATTGCGTTTTCTATCAAAATTTTTTTCTTGAAGTATGAATGGCAAATATGAACAACAAAAATAATTATTTTATACAAAAAAATGCTTAGAAATGAATATTTTGGCTTAATTAAAATAAATTAAATAGTCAGTTGCAAAAAGCATATAGTAAAAAATGCCAATAGCAGGAATCGACCCTTATCTGTGTAACTGGGAGTTGAATGACTCGCATCGTGTTCCATGTAACGGTCGTGGATTTCCTAAAAACCCTTTGTCTTGAAAGTGGCTGAAAAATCTCATCTTGTTACTTTAGCATATTACAAGTTTGATAATAAGCTATTACTGGGAGGAGTATGAATCGAAACAAAATTACAAAGTGTGTAGGTTTCCGTAGTCAAAATTATAGTATAAAGATATTTAAAAAATTAATCAGCTAAGAATCTATTTCATTAAGACAAATCATATAAAACCTTATGCGAATTTAGAAAAAATTATGCTTTTTATCTTACTTTTGTGCAGTTAAATGAAAACTTTTCAAATTATTTAATAAATTGTTGATATTATTTAAATGTTGTCACAGGCTTAAGATGGTTACTGCCCAACATGTCGATGGCATTTTTGGTTTTAGAGTTGGATTTTTATATTCTTGGAATAGTTTTCAAGGGGCTGTCCCGGTATATATTATCAGTCACGGACGCATTTATAATGCAATCAAGTGATCTGGTGAGAGCTGTGTGCCACGACATATTGGACAAAGCCTGGTTGTTACCCCATTAATAACGGACTGGGTTGCAGTCGAGTGTACGGTGGGGGGACTTACAGCTTAAGGTGGGTTCCGAACCACCAGAACCTCGGTAAAGGTACATAGAAAAAATTTCCAGAGGTACCGTCTCAGGGATCGAACCCCGCACCACTGAGGAGCAGTCCGAGCGTCAAACCAACTGAGCCACCGAGGCTCTTTTGTTGATATTATTATTATTATTATACATGTTTAATTTTAGTTCTTCTTGCTCGAAACTAGAATTCTCAAAAAAGAATTTTGATATAAAATCATAAAATTTCAAGATTCCCACTTTTAACTACTTTAGGTCATGTTAACGTTTTAGATTGGAAATAGGTATTTTTAATCAGAAGTTATTAGATTCAAAAGATAAGTTTTTTCATACATTTTTTTCTATCAGAAATGGATATTTTTAAACAAAAGCCATAAGATAATCAATAATAAAATCATTATTATATCATTAGATTCGTCGTTTTTAAATAATTTAAAGCATTTAAAGCGTGTTCCTCCTTTGAAGGTTTCCGAAAATTGACACCGCGCGGTGGGGATGGGTGAAAGGAGCTCCGGGAGCATATGTGGTGCTCACTCAAGCGTCACAAAACATAGAGAGAAACAAAAAAGAAAAAAAAAGAGGAGAAAGGCAAAATAGTTCCGAGACTCTGGATTTAATGTCACGATCAATCCCAAAGTTTACATTAAATCCAGGTTTGGCTGGATTTCAACAAATATTTGCAATTTTTGAACAGTTTTAGGCTATACTAACATTGTTCACTGTTAACATTGTTCATTGTTAACATTGTTCATTGTTATGTTAGTGCTTTTCTTTGAAAATTGTTTGTTTTTCAATGAACGATTATGAAATTTAAAAAAATATTTTCAATTTTTCAGAAACTTATAAAACTTTAAAAATACTATTAAAATACCATGTTTAAGTGAAACACATCAACCTAAGCTGAAAAAAACTCATTGTATTTAAATGTATCATTTTGTAAGAATTGTAGATTTCGTAAATATGTGTTTTACATCGATAATTGCCTTTTTAAAATAAAAATCCTTGCAATTTAAACAAGATTTATAACTTGTTAACAATTCTGAAATGTTAGTGTCTTTTTTTAGAAATTTTTAATTTCTGTGAAGAATGATTAGGTTTCAAAGAATATTGAACATTTTTGTAGAATTGTAAGTCAAGCTTGCGTTTTTCACCGGAACTATCTATGTATGTTTCAAAGGAGATTTACAATTTTGTAACGATTGAATTATTTTGTTAACATCATGTTGTTATTTCAACTAAAACAAAGTTAAGTTTAAAAGATGATTTAAAATCTTTGAAATGCTTTGTTATGTTATGTTATTGTTTTTAGCCGAAAAATGTTATTTGATAAAAAAATCCTCAGATTTTTAAGGTTATTATTACTCTTCAGATTATCTTTCAGAGTAATTAAATTCACTTTTTTCGCGTTTTATACCAGAAATCGTAAGGTTGAATAAAAATCATTTAATTTCAAAGAAAAAGGAAAATTTTAATTTATGCTCGAATTTGTAATCGAAAATTTATATTTTTAAAGTAAAAGAAATTTTTTTTATTGTTTACAAAAAAATATATTTATTGACGGATAGCATCCCATAAGGGCCTAACTCACACTTTTACTTTTTCAGAGAAGAAAGAAAACTTTCTGAAAATCGAACAGTTTATGTATTTAAAAAAGGACTTTTATGATCAATCATTTCTGGATCGAACTCAGAAAAGTTCGATTGCAAGATGGTATCAGGATCCGAGAAAATGTACTGATAAAGCTTTTTACCCTCGAGACGGAGGTTTTTTCAACATAAGACGAAGATAAAAAAGTCAATTTTCTATTTAAAAAAAGTAAGAGTTTTATTCCTAGCTCTTGAGTTGCGGAATCGATGTCGAAAATATTTGATTGAAAGGTTTTATTGGATTTGAACAAAATGAAGGGCAATTTTTTTCTTAGGCTGGAGAGGGGGACTTTTAAAGTTATTAAAAAATTCTATTTTTTATTTTAATAAAACGTGAATTGAATTGCTGGCTATTGGGTTGCTGAATCGATGCACAGAAAGTTAAATATATAAGAATACTATAAAGGTTTGACTGAATGAAGGGAGATGCTTTTCTTTCTTTCGACGGGCACATATTTTCAACATTGATCGATGATACACAAAATTAGAAATTAAAAAATGAGACTATAAAAAATATGGCATGCTAACCTTAAATATTTATATAAGAATATCAATTTTTATTAATTATTATAAACCACATTTTGTTTTTCTATTATTTTTGATAATAGATGGAATAGAAAATATAAAAATTTCGTATTCCTATGATTTTATATTTTAGTTTGAACACTGAGCGACACTATAATATACTATATTTTTTTTTGTAAATTTTTTTTGCCCTGAGAAATATGGCTTTCTTGTAAACTATACCTATGCCTTTTGAAAAATATTAATTTTGCCTGCGAGACTATACACTCTTACATAATCTATTATTCTGTGGAGAGAATAAAAAAATCTGTTATTTCATTTAAATTATCGTGTAGTAAATTAGAGAATTTTTTAAAACTAGAAAGAAAATCAATTCATGTGAATTTGTGTGCACATCTGAAGAAAAAATGGCAGCTTGCGTTCTACTTACTGGTTAGAATGTTTATTACATACTACATTAAGCCTCTTCTTTTACGAGACATCTTTACGGGTTTGTTGATCTTTTATTAACGTTCAAGCAAACACGTAAAAATGGTAATTAAAAAACATGCTCAGTTTCTAAAGCTCAAACGTAACTCTAATTGTAAGAAGTAATATAATTTTAACGGTGAAAATTATTATTTCACGGCTAATTTGAGGTATTAAAAGAGGACCATGAAAAAAACAGTGTTCAAGTGATATTATAATGAGTCCATTAGTAGGTACCCATAGTCGTTTGTTTTTCATTAAATACAATAACGTGAAGTTATCCTTTTTAAAATCAGGATACGCAAAATATGATTCCGTAAAAAAGATGCCTCTTCTCTTGTGTTTCCAGTGCACTAGCATCATCAATCGCGCTCTAGTATTTACCTTTTAGGTTTATTTCTTAATAAGGTTATATAATTATAATGTTCCTCAGAATTTTGAGAAAATTGAAAAAGAACTTTGATAATTTAAAATGTATCCAATCAAAATTTTAGCAAAAAAGGTAATCTGAGCCAGATAGTTAAATTTTCAAATAAAGATTTCAAATAAAGATCGATTTTAAATAAAAAGAGTTGTATCCATCCAATAAAGACAATTTTTTAACCAAATATTTGGATCCTCAACCAAAACGCATGATTTCAATTGCGATATTATATTTTTTGTTGATTATTGTAGGGCAATAATTTTTTATGTAAAACAGAATGGTTTTAATTTATATCTGTGCAGAGGGGAACATTAGTCACGATTTTCTCCATAGCTTAGTAATTAAGAGTTTCAGACTGGCAGTCAAAACAGACAACTTTTCTACAAAAAGTTTCATTTTCAACCTGCAAATATGCAGTTTACGTAAAAAAATAAATTATTAACAATATAATTGAACTTTCAACCAGAATTTTCTATCAATGAGATTAATTTTTTACCAAAAAAGACAAATTGTCAACCATAATGATGAATTTTCGACCAAAAAAATGACTTCCCAACAATAATAGCTCAAATTTAAACTAAGTAGTTGTAGTTTCGACAAAAAAACACGAATGTTCAATAAAAATGTAATAGTTAATATTTTAGTTAAAAAATAATAATTTTCAAGAAGAAGATAAATCTTCTGCCAAAAACATCAACAAATTAAACATCAAACAAGTGAATTTTTAAGAAATTAGTTTGAATTTTACCTGAGTGATTTAATTTTGAACCAAAAATGATGAATTCTAAACAAAAAAAAACAATAGTTGATAATTATATCAAAAAAGATTTTTAATTTTAAGCCGAATATATTTGAATTCATTAAAAAGAGTCAAAAGTCGAATTTTCAACAAAATGTTTTAATTTTTAACCCAAAAAGAGATTTTATTCCAGAATTAAAAAAATTAAATATCAAAAAAATTTTGAAGATCAAAATGTGTCACAAAAGTATCTCGAAAAATTTAAAGATTTTTGTGCTTTACAGGATTTTACAAAATTTCACAAAAAAGTCTATTAGTGTAAGAAAAATAAAGAATTATTTTAAATATTCCCGGGAATCGTAAGAAAATCTTTCTCTTGTCTTTAAATCATTCAAATGTTTTTAAAAACTTCAGAATTTTGTTTCGAAATCTTGAAGAATCGATATTTTATTTTAAGTTTTTGAAATTTTTTATTATTTTTGAAATTCTTTAAAAACTTTCGAAACATCTTAAAATCTTTTCGATTCTTTTTACTTTTATCATAAAATAAATGCTGCAATTTTCTAAAGAATCTTAAACTCTTTTTATTTTCTTGACACCTTTCAAAATGGTTAAAAAGCGTTGAAATTTTTTGTTCAAAGTCTAAAAATCTACATCTTTTCAAATATCTAAATATTTTCTGCAAATAATTAAAAAAAATGAATTAATTTAAATTCGGCTACTATAAAAATCAAAATTTGCCAGTACTAGTAATTTTCGGGTTACCAGTAACGACAGTTAACACAATAATTTCCCAATAATAATATTTAGTCACATATTGAAATAAGGTTAAGAAATATAATTTTTTGATTGGAAACTCTGATTTATTATATTGATGTTGCAGAAAATTGATAATCTTTATTAATAGATAAATACATAAAACCTTATTTAATATGGTCAAGGGGTTATGATTAGAATCAATAAGTGTCAGATTTTAGATCATATTTTTCCGCCTGTTTTCAGACAGGATAATAAATAATTTAAAATTCTTCTATCGGATTAAATGAGAATCCAAAATATTACTTTGCAAAAGTATGCTCTATTTTTAATATTGATACATCTCTAATAAAATCTATATTGATTGGTGAATTGAATCAAAACTCTGATTAGACAATGCAAGCTCTATTGTATCATTTTCACTTGAGAAAAAAAAAATTCAATAAAATTCTTTCTTCTTCTTCGTTATTGGGATGCAACCAGCTTTGGGGCGAAAATAAAAAGAAAAAATTGAAGGGATCCCTTTCAATAATATCAATTTATGCCAGATTATTGAAGCTGTGCCAACAGACAGGACAAAGAAAATATCCGCCTGAAGCGGGTATTCTTTACAAAGAAGATGGAAGCCTGTCCCATAAAATTTAAATAGGTTGAACCTTTTATTACAAAACTCATTTCTGGACTTAAGATGTAAGAAACGCAAGGCAAACACAAATTAAAAAAAAAGTACATATTTGCTAGCGGATGATCAAGTTAATAAGATTTTTCTTTATACATATATAAACGCTTCTTTTGAACTATAACGAAAATGTTATGTGCAATGTATTCTTACCTTTTCTATTATGCATACGAGACTTATGATAGATCCTACGTCGACGTGATGTTCACCGCTTCCTAAAATAAATGCTTCTGGTATCACTATGTTTAGATTGACGAAATGCGAGACTATTCCCGTACTCCTTGAAATCTGAAACAAAATATCATGAATATTCCATTAAAAACTTTTAGATTAGGATGTCCTAATATCAGGAATTCCAGTTTATCCCCTTCTTCTCCCGCTTAATCCTTTAAATTAGAAGAGTCCCCTAACACACCCAAAATCAAGAATTTTAAACCAAGTTTCACATTTTTCCTACTTATTTAGAAAGTTCATATTAATTTTTCTAGAATCATTAAGAGAAATTCAAAACATAACAAAAGAAGACGCTTTGAATGACTTTCTTTATGATGATAACGCAATTTCAAACATTTTTTAAACAGGTGAAAGAAGGAGATGTTCCACGAAAATAGGGAAATAAATTATTTTAATTACAGTAATAAAGGTACTTATATTAAATTAAATTAGAACAGCTTCAAGTTCCTCATATATAAAGTAAAGATATTACTTTTTTAATAAAATAGTAGCATTTTGAACCAAAAGAGACGAATTTTTTGCATTTTCAACAACAAAGCTACTTTCCAATGAAATACTTGACATATCAAATTAAAAATTAATTTTCTACCTATAAGTTGCATTAATGAATGAATTTTAAAAGAAAAGTTAAATTTGCAAAAAAAATTAGTTAAGAAAAGAAAAAAAAATTAACCAAATTATGAAGCTTTCAAGCAAATAAGATGAATTTTATACAAGACATTTAATTTTCAAAATAGTTGAAATTTATATAAAAGCCAAAACGACATGTTTTTTGCAAAACAGTCGAATTTTCAACACGAAAAGATGAATTTTTAATTAATAAAAACAATTGAAACAATTAAAAATTAAAAAAAATAATCTTCAACCAAAAAATAAAATGTTTACATGGTATGTCTAGTTTTAAACAAGCAATTAAAATTTCAATAGAAAAGTGAATTTTCAACTCAGAAGAATAAATTTTTCTCAAAAAAGGCAAAGTTTCAACTAAGCAACTGATTAAATTTTTTATCAAAAAGACGAATTCTTAAAGGAAATAGGTATATCTCTAACCAAAGAGAAGAATTTTCAACTAAAATGATTAACCACAAAATATTTAATTTTCATCGCATTAGTGGAATTTTTAAACATAAGCATAAATTTTCATCTAAAGGTGAATTCTGATCGATAATTCTATTTATTCAAGAAAGATACTTTCCTACATAATAGTTGATTTAAAAAAAAGAAGATTTTTCAGTCAAGAAACAAAACAATTTTGAACGAAATTGTTGAATTTTTAATAAAATTGTTTAATCTTCTACCAAAAAGGTTAATTTTTAACCATACTGTTTTATTTATAACAAAAAAGGATCAAATTTCTACGAAAAATATAAATTAAAAAAACAGAATTTTTCAACAAAATAGTTATTGTTATTTGCGGATGTCAAAACAAAATTTTAATAATCGAAAATAACATTAAAAAAGTATCGATTATTAGAACCCTCTAATAAAATGAAATTAATTTTGATATTTCTGAGACGAATCCAGATATGTTTTTGATTTTCCGATAGGAGGCTTAGTTTTTCAAAAATTAATTACACGAGTTTTAAATCCATATCTGTGGCAAACTTCAACGTCGTTTTTTAGAGCAGGTATACACTCGAAGTTATAAACCGCTCATGACAAAAATATATGTCTTCAAGACATAGAAACTTGTCTCCCAGACATAAATTGAACTCTGGCTCCGTCTCAAAACTGAGACATGCTCAAGTCGACCTTTTCGACTTCAGCATGTCTTGATTGGGGGCAATTCAAGTGAAAACCAAGTCGAGGAATTTTTACTCGGATAAAAAAATAAAAATAGAAATAGAATTAAAATAGAATTAATTTCGATATTTCTGAGAGAAATCTAGATATGTTTTTGCTTTTAAGATCGGAGGCTTAGTTTTTTAAAAATTAATTACGCGAGTTTTAAATTCATATCTGTGGCAAACTTTAACGTCGTTTTTTTAGAGCAGGTATACACTCGAAGTTATAAACCACTCATGACATAAATATATGTTTTCAAGACATAGAAACTTGTCTCCAAGGCATAAAGTAAAGTCTGGCTAAATCTCAAAACTGAGACATGCTCAACTCCACCTTTTCGACTTCAGCATTTCTTGATTGGGGGCAGTTCAAGTCATAACCAAGTCGAGGAATTTTTACTTGGGTCGTAATATAAGTTTTCCATCTGCATTTTATAAATAAAAATAAATACTAAGATAAATAAATAAAAGGTTTATTTGTCAAAATTTTATGATTCGGTATGGTCTGAGGAGTTTTTACAGACCTCTTCTTATTCGCTCTCTAAACATTGGCCTGCAAACGAGAAGGACTCTTTTCCAAGGTTTTAGAGAAAATGCTATTACGTAATTAACTTTACTCTGTTTCTGCTTCAGAAGAGACGTTTATTTTTAGTGTAAAACTATACTCGTTAGTGAATTTGCTCTAATTGGTTGAAAATAATTTATACCCAAACATATATAATGAGTTTAGAAGTAATCTCACTTAAAAATTTTTTTAGATAGTGTTACAGGCTAAATAACTACAAAATCAAAAAAGACCTTGAAGAATAGCGGGAAATTCCGGGATTCATGAAAACGTCCAGGAAATCTAAAGAAATCTAAATAATTTTTTTTTAATTTTCCGCGTAAATTTTAAAAGCATTTGCCAAATTGAATGACTTCAATTAATGAACAGCCAATCTGAAGCTGGGAAATTTTCGAAATTTGTTTACCGGTTGGCCGTTACAGTGGAAGAAAAGAAATCCCTGGCCAATTCCCGATATTTTTCCCTGTTTAAAACAGATTTTTACACTGGCATTGAAATGGAAGTTAAGAACAACATTTAATTGAGCAATTTTGAATAAAATTGAACATCCAAGTTATCATTTTCATTGATCTTAATTAAAGAATGTATAAAAGAAATTATAAATGTTAGAATTTGTATAATTTTGAAGCAATTTCGAGGTAGAAAAATAAAAAAAATTAAGAATTTTAAATTTTGTTTAGAACCACTCTCTATATAAAAAGGTTAATAATTTTTATTTAAATTCGTTTAAAAGCAATAATTGGCCTATTGCTGTGTATAAATCAAAACTCGAAAATTTCACTAAACAGTTTAAAAAAAATTAAGCAAATAAAATTCTAACGTTTAAAGTTTAAATTTACTACTCTGAAATTGTAAAGATTCAAGGATTTCAATTTGAAAAAAGTAAATTTTTAATTGATTGGTTTTGGCAATTTAATTGGAAATTTGATAAAAGCGTGTAATTATCAATCTAATGACTTAAAATTTTTGAAAATTGGAAACTGTTAAATTTTTAAGGTAGGAATTTATAAATTGTTTAATTTTGGAGACTCAGCATCGTTTCGTAAAATTAATTATTATTTCTTTTTTACTACTCGAACTACAGTTCAATAAAAAAAATCTTGATATTTTTATAGTTAATCATTTTGAAACGTTTCTTGTGAAAGATGTTTATTTCAAAACGCTTCAGATTGTTTTGCAATTGTGTATTTCTTCAAAAATGTATTTTAAAATTATGCAAGTTGAAAATTTACGTTTAGAACTGAAGGCATACAATTGATAATTTTCCAACTGATTGATTTCATCATTTCATTTCATCATTTTCATGATTTCATCATTGGAAAAGTTAACAATTGTACAGTGTAAGAAGTCTGCAATTGTTAAAGTGAAAAAAGTTTTCGAATTTTTACAATTAATGTGTGTATATCTTATACATTTAAATATAAATTTTTCGAACTTTTTTAGTAGATAAACGTTTATTTTTCAGCCTGTTGGCCTTAAAAAATTGACTTGCTTACACTTCTTTGGATTTTTTTATATGAGTAATTAGCAATGTTAATCGCGTGTAACGCACGCTTGCAATTTTTAGATTTGAGGAGAAAAATCATTTTTAAATTAGATTTCCAGATCCGCGAATAAGGAAATAAGTATTATCAATTTGTTTTTAAAGTTATGTAAATAAGATTTTCCTAAGATTCTTCGGAAAATTCAGAAAGATTCATAAAAATTTCTGTTGTGCAAAAACTAATCTAGGAAATTTGTTAGAAAAAATAATAAAACATTCAAATAAGTTTAAAAGATATTGAGTGTCTTTTGCAGGTTTGGAAGAAATGCAAAAATATTTTTCAAATTTTTTAAATAACTTTTAAGCTAAA
Source organism: Druon quercuslanigerum (assembly GCA_010014905.2). Classification (NCBI taxonomy): domain Eukaryota; kingdom Metazoa; phylum Arthropoda; class Insecta; order Hymenoptera; family Cynipidae; genus Druon; species Druon quercuslanigerum. The sequence continues at coordinate 34,960 of JAAAKG020015082.1, read as the reverse complement.
ACTTTTCCTAATATTTTAGAAATTTATTCGAAATTAAAAAAATTGCTTCAAAATCTTCCCCATTTTTTCTACATTTTTAAAAATCTTTTGACTTTTTTTTCAATATTCGTTAAAACTAAATTTTTCAATACAAAAAATTATTTCACGTTTTCCTAAGAATTTTAAGAATTCTTTTATATTGTCTTAAGAGCTTTCAAAATTATTTAAAAAGCTTCTAATATTTTTGTTCGGAATCATTACGAATCTCAATTGTGTTGAACATTATTTAAAAATCTCCCTAAGTTCAAAATTATTTTTGAATCTTTTCAAATCTTCTAAAAATTTATTGAATTTACTCGAATTAAATAAATTTAAGTTTCTCTTTTATCAAAAAGATTTAGAAAAGTTTAAAAATAAATTTTATCATGAGATAAAAGGACATATTTTGGAATTTTGATTCACAGAATTGATGGCATTTTAATGCATATACGAACTGAAAACAGCCACTAAAAGTCATATTCACGCAGTTTCACTACTAATGAAGTTTTTGACATCAATGTGTCCGATATGTTCTAGATATATCGAGTAAATATTTTTTTTTAGATATGATAAGGTATCCGAAAATTTGTAAAAAATTGGAAAACAAAATTTCACTCGACAACCTGTAAAGTTTGATATAATATTTTTGAAAGAGTTAACAGACTTTAATGCAATCTAAATTTTCCTAAATTAGGTAAATTAAGTTAATAAGAACGTGTTTGAAATATTCGATTCCGAGGGGGTAATATAAAGTAGAGATTAATTTATGAAGCGTCTCTGGGAAAGAGAGAATCTAGCGAAATTGAAATGTTCGTAGTCGCTCTAAATTTTCAGCTCCAAAGCATTTTTCAGTGTCAGTCGAAACAACCTCTTTTTCCTCTCCACATTGTGGGAAATATTTTACGGCTTCTACTTTTGTGTTTGGCCGTACGAAATTTAAAGTAATAATTTATGTTCTTGGATCACTTCAATTTAAAATAAAATAAAATAAAATAAAATTGAAAGTTTAAAAAGTTCCTAAAGTTATGCATTGTGGTAATATATGATGATGCCGGAAACCTTTTCTTTTTTAATAATCCTTAGATCTTATTCAGCTTCGGGTTTTTTATTAAATCGATAAGCTTTGTATATTTACTTACAGCGGAGAACCTACGCATATAATATGATTGAAGGAAGCTTTATGTGTAATCCCTAACCCGTGAACACTAGACAGCAAAAATAATGAAAAGTAAAATATACATATTTATTCATGGATTTATTTGAACGTGCATAAATTTTCACAAAATGTACGTTTGCCTTGATTTAATCCGAAAACGTCAATCGATAATTTACATGTATGATAAAATGTTAGGGCTCCCCTTCGGTTTCGTGTTACTTTTAGTGTTGAAGTTTGACGTAACAGTCCTCGTGTGGCAATATTTCAACAGGCAGGAGAATTATTGTGTCATAATTTTTTTTATTCGAAATCATCTCACTTGAATGGGTAGTGAATAGCGAAAATTTCACCAGACCGATTCTGATATAATGGATGGAATAAAGTAGAATACTTTCATGGGTTCAAAAAAGTTGAAATGTGTTAGAGCATAAAAGAAATTCGAAATATGAAGAAAAAATGAACAAATTGAAATAAAAGTAAGATTTTTATTTTTAACCCAATATAAAAAAAATATATCAGTTAATTGCACCGAAAACAAGATTTCAAGGGATTTCAAAAAAAAATTGAAATATTTTCAGCGTTTTGAAAGTATTTCAACAGGTTTCAAAGATAAACGGAATTTTCCAAGGTATTTCATAAGATTTAATTTTATCAGAGTTTAATTTTGAGGGACTTTAAGGGATTTCAAAGAATTATTGACGATTTGCACGAATGACATGTAATTTTTAAACACTTTAAGGTGTTTTAGCAAATTCCGAAATATTTCGAAATAACTCATGGGATTTCTAAGCATTTCAAAGCTTTTCATGTGATGCCGAAATATTTTTCTGATTTTTGCACGACATCAAGGGATTTTAATTAAATTTTGGAATTTTGAAGAGATTTAGAGAGATTTCATAGGATTGCAAAAGATTTTAGCAGATTTTAAGAACTTTAAAGGGATTTTGATGAGTTTACGGGATTTCAGAGGATTTGAACTGATTTTAAATGATTCTGAAGTACACTATTGTCGGAAATTATAAGATCGATTGACGCAAGCACTATTAAAAATCTCTGCTGGCTTTGAACCACGATAACTCAGCGAAAAAAATGATAGGGCATTTTAAAAAAAAACCGTTGGAACGCCTATGAAATTCCACATCTATGAATGTCAAACAGATTTTTTTTTGATCTGCTGAAGAGAATACAACACGTGATAAGTTGTAAAAAAAATTCTAGATTTTCTGAAATTTTGTACGTTGACTTCAACTTTTTACGACCTAGGAAAATTGTTGCAAAAATCTGAAAATTACAAGAAAATTATAGAGCCTAAAATTTTATCTTTAATTTAAGCGAAAGAAACTTTAAAAAAAACTTTATCGGTTTCCGAGATACGATTAAAATTGTTAAATCACATCTGAGTTGAGTTTCAGTCGACGATCACGGTTCTCGGTCGGTCTGCTGCTCGCCTCCTTCGTTGAGGCAGGACCGAATATGCCACGCACAGAGCTAGTGCTTGATTGGGACTCTCTTATACTTTGATTCTGCTCATCAGTAATTTTTATTTCAAATTATTAAAAAATTTTAAAATTATTTATTGTTTTTTAAATTATTTACAATTATTTCAATTCAGAATTATCCCCATATTAAAGAATGAAAAAAATGATTAACAGCTTTTTTTTATTTCTTAAAATTTTTATGAACTAGAATATTGAAAAAATTGTAGATATATTGTTACGAGAGTAAAATATTTTTCAAACGAATTAAGCACATAAATTTTAAATAAATTATTCATATGAAAAACACTCAAAAATATTAAATGTAAAAAAATAGTGGAATTATTATTATATATTATTATAACTTTAACTTCTATTAAAAGGTTTACAATTTTCTTTTATGGTTTACTATATATAAATTCATTTTCTTGCACCTATCCATCATAAATTTTCACGAATATTTGATACTCCAACTTTTTCGGCAATATAATTTTCATTACACCTACGCACTGTTTTATGTTTAATTTATTTTGGAAAGTCCATTATTATTCACTTTTAATATTTTCGAGTGTTTTTCACATAAATAATTTATTTAGAATTTAGCTGCTTAATTCGTTTGAAAAATAGTTTACTCTCATAACAATATACCTACATTTTTATTAATGTTATAGTTGATAAAAATTTCAAGAAATAAAAAAAACTGTTCATCATTTTTTCATTCTTTAATATGGGGATAATTCTGAATTGAAATAATTGTAAATAATTTAAAAAAACAATGAATAATTTTAAAAATGTACAATAATTTGAAATAAAAATTACTGATGTGCAGGATCAAAAGTATAAGAGAGCCCCAATCAAGCACCACCTCTGTGCGTGGCACATTCGGTCCTACCTCAACGAAGGAGGCGAGCAGCAGACCGGCCGAGATCCGTGATCGTCGACTGAAACTCAACTCAGATGCGATTTAACATTATCAATCGTATCTCTGGAACCAATAAAGACTTTGTAATTTTTGTTGGCTTAAATTAAAGATAAAATTTCAGGCTCTATGTCGTGTAATTTTTAGATTTTTGCAGCAATTTTCCTAGGTCGAGGTACAAAATTTTAGAACATCTAGAATTTTTTTTATAACATATCACGTGCTGTATTCTCTTCAGCAGATCAAAAAAAATTTGTTTAACATTACTAGACGTGGATTTTCATAGGCTTTTAAACTGTTTTTTTTTTAAATGCCCTATCTTTTTTTTCGCTGAGTTATCGTGGTTCAAAGCCAGCAGTGATTTTTAATAGTGTTTGCGTCAATCGATCTCATAATTTCCGACGGTAGTGTATATCCACGTATTCTAAAGAATTGTACATTTCAGAAGATTTGACGGACCTTAAAAAGAATTGCAAATAATTAAACACGATTTTTAAGGATTTCATACTAGACAGAAGTAATTTCTGAAATTTTAAAACATATCAGGAAATTTGAATGAGATTTCGAAGATTTCAAGAAATCTAAAAACATTTATTAATATTGCGAGGGATATCGCAAGATTTGGGTAATATTTTACGGAGTTTTGATGATTTTAACTGATTTTCTGATGTTTTAAGGTATTTCCACGAACTTTAAAAATGCTAATTTGGAAGTATCTTCACGAATTTTTTGAGAATATCAGAAATTTTTAATAAGATTTCGAAAATTCGAAGGGAATTTATCTCAAGTGCAAAAATGAGCATTGTTGAAAATTATTCAGAAAATCAAGGAGAATATTGCCCTTGTTATTTGTAACCAATTTTTGAAGACAACTTCAGAAAAATTGTAGAAAAAAAAGTTTGAGGTTCATATTATCTAATGCCGTAGGATATATTTTATAAATTACAAGATTATCTACAAATCCCGTGTGTAAATTCTCATTTTAATAATCTTATTTAGTAATTCTACGAGTTTTAATTTTAGAAAAAATATTTTACTTTAATAAATTTTTTTTCACAATAACGTACAAAATTCATTGGTAGAGAATCTTTTAAGGCATAACATGAGCCCTATAGCATTACGATTAAATTAGAATCGTAATTTTTACCTGAAAGGATAACAAAACGTGGAACTCTAATTAGCTCCATTGAAATAAGAAATTTTAACATTAAATATTTTTGTCTTAAATTTGCCTTTAGTTCTCTTAAAAAGTTAGTATAAATAAACAATAGCAATATTCTCCTCGATTTTATAAATAAGTTTTCATTTTTAACAATGCTCATCTTTAAACTAGAGGTAACTTTCTTACAATCTTAAAGAAATTGGCAAATGTTTCAAAGGATTTCAAGGGATTTCAACGGATTTTCAGAGATACAAAGAGATTTTAATGATGGGATATTAATGGCTTTTAAAAGATTTACTGGATTTTATTGTGTTGTAATTTACTTTTTAAAATTGAATTTTAAAGAGATTAAAAAGATTTCAAGGATTTTAGGGGCTTTTAATGGAATCTTGAAGATTTCATCTGATCTCAAGGATTTTCACAGTCTCTAAGGGCGAACTATTTGACAGATTTTTTTTACATGATTTCAATAAGATTAAGGAATTTAGGAATTTTTCAAAATATTTTACATTTTTTTAAAGAATTGCAACAATTTCTAGAGATTTCATAAAAAAATAAATAAAAAATAATTATATAGTGTGTGTAACAGTATAGAAAGTAATTACAACAACCAGCACTAAGTAAGCATTCCTTAGATTTGCCGGATCCCCACCAAAGAAAGGCCTAAATTAATAGACGCTCTCTAAGTTAATTAGGAAGAACATTTTTGAATATATTTTCATTTCTTGCATCCACGATTTTCACAAGAATGTGTATCGTTGAGGGAAATCATCACTCATTGAGATATTCTCTTGACGTTTGTTGCTAGATTGAGAATTTATGTAAATTTTGCTCGCTAGAAAAGATAAGTTCATATCACAGTAATACAAGTTTCAGAAGTTAGTTTCGGGCATTGGGGTTAGCCTTTCCTACTGTTGAGATAACGTTTTGCATGAAGTTATGATTCCTCAAAACATTTTCCTTTGGCGTACTGCAAAGAATATATTTTTCCACAGTCTAGAAAGTGCTCTCCTCTTTCATTTCGAGTGAATTTTCCTTCGGTCGATCGACGAAACCCGTTCAAAGTGCCTTCAAGCGAATACTTGGACAATCAAGTTTAATATCTTCCAAGGTCGCGGAAATTGAAAGAAGATCTGAGAAAGAGAGTTGCTGGAAAATGGAACGTGAAAGTCAAAGGACCATGAGATTGACGAGAGGAAATGACCTAAATCCATAGGATCGCAGATTTTAAAGGTCATCGATTAAGGCCCGCGAAGTGTTTAAAAATTTTACTTATTTTACATTTTTCCCTTTGTCACATTTTTCTTCTTGATCAATACCTTAAAACACCCAAAATAGAAAACTTAACCCAATTCTCCCCTTTCCGTTTTTGTAAATAGTACAAATATTTTCTAAACAATTTATTTTGTAATTTTATAGACTTGAACGACATCTTCAAAAATAAGGAAATCAATAAGGATTCATTAGAGACACTAAGCCCTAAAGATAAATCAATTCTCTAGTTTTAAATCATAAAAATCTTTATAGAGGTGACTAAATATCCATCCTTTCAGAATGGAAACTAAACCTATGGGTGAATGGCTCCAAGGTATAAAATATTTTAAATTTCGGACTACATACTTTTTGTATGATGTCTGCCTTTTCTAGAAAAAGCAAAAAAATTAAGCTGTATTGATAACAGTATTTACAGTCCAAAATTCTCTACAAATAGGGAAAGTAGGGAGATTTTTCACGATAATAGGAGAATAAATTCTTTTGAAATAACATTAATGTAGGAACTAATATTAAATTGATTTTAAAAATAATTAAAATCCTAACGGTTCAAGTAAAAATATTGCATTTTTTACAGAATACATGAATGTCTAACAAAGAAGATTAATTTTCTACGAAAAAAGAGGAATTTCCAATTAATGTCTTAAATAGTAACCATAAAAAGTAATTTATAAAATAAAATAAAAATAAAAATACGTGAAAAGCAAATTTGAAAGCCTAATGAAAGGAAAACAAAAAAATGACGTTTTCCAGATAGTCATTTTTGTGTTTTTCAAACTATTTATTTCTAGCTTACTCAGAAAAATACATTGCACAATTTAGGGGTTTGCAATAAATAGATTACTATAGTAATAATATGATAAGAAGGAAGCCAAATCTTTCTACTAAACAGAATACAGTTAGGAAAATTTAGACATAAACATTTTAAAATCCTGTTGCTTATCAATTTTTTATTCTTTAAAAAATGACACTACTACTACAGGAATTTTTCCTTAATTATATCCTAATGTTGTTAAAGAATTACTGAATCACGCGGTGATCCCTGATTTTTACTTCAGAAATTCGAGCCAATCAGAATAAGCCTGAAAGTTCAAAATAAAATGCTTTCAGGTATTCAGCAAAAAAATAATAGATGTTACTTTACTAGCCCTGGGAAAGTGTATAACGTAAAGTACACAACAGAACAGATTGTTTAGATCAGCACAACTTTTCCATTAAAAATTCTTATCGAATTCAGTGTGTTTTTGTAAGGAGCATCAACCGAGCTTCTTCTCTCGTTCCATTCTTATGTTTGTCAACAAAAGGAAATTGTATGAAAGTAGATATTACGTAGTGATATCTGAGGTTTTCTTATTAGAGCATGCAAACATAGTTTTCTTTACCTTCGCCTTAAATTAATCCGTTTAAGGGGATAATCCCCTTATTATGTCCGTTGTGACGTCGTCTATGCTTAGCCCTGAGTCGCACTTGTACACAAGAGCCACAATTTGTTCCTTAGTTGCTTGTGGTACTTGCCCCGTATTTGTCTTGCAAGGCGACGTATAAGACATGGTTCTACTACAAATGAGACCAGTGCTTATAATAGTTCTATAATTAATTTAAAACGTGCAGCAGATGTTTCCTGAGCAACGTAGCTATTCGATCGGGGAAATTATTATTGCTCTCAATTGCTTTGTTCTGGGATATTCCTTCCGCAATTATATTTAGTTCCACAACTATCCACTCACTTAGTATCTAGGATCTATAATTAAATTCAAACCAAATTTAAATGAAAGACAATCGAATTTAAATATGGGTTCACTAACTTGTGTATCAACGCGAATCAGCAGTGATGTATATTTCAGCTTTAAATAATTTTAGTAATTCTTCGGAAATGTTTAAATAAAGCTTCATTATCTACCTCTAGTAATGTGCTATGTGTCATTCTTAGATCTAAATTTGCGATAGCTAATCACCGCCAAGTACAATAACAAATATATATATATATATATAACTATGGGTTTTTAACTTTTATTGCATTGCAATTAAGTTGGGTAAAGTAAAAACTGTACAATTTTCAGACTGGAAAGCCATACAAATAGTAGAATTTTTCACCATTCTCAAGGGTTACAGACTATCATATCAAACCGATTGATACAAAATTTCAACTGGACATACCCGGCATAATTTGTTAATTATTAATTGATTTATTATTTTATTTAAGTATTAATATTTAATAGTTTGAAAATTTTTGTATATTTTATCCTACAAAATCGAATTTTTCAAAGTTGCACACGGCTTTACAAAAATCTAGCAGGCTAATTAACATTGATTATGTGCTATTTTTTAGGGTTTAGTAATATCTTTAATGTTTTAAAAATTCTTTATCAACTTCATCATAAAAACTCGTATTTTTCATCTCAGCGCACGGCTAAAACAAAATCTATTAGACCAATTCACGATAAACACTCTAGATGTCCTGTAATGTTCGCTAGTTTTATTTTTCAGGAGTTTGTAAAATATTTAATGGTTAAATTTTATTTATATTTTAGCATACAAAAATTAATTTTCTATTCTTATCAAAGAAGGTATTAGATTTGTGTAAAATTTGACAGCCCCCCGTGTTTTTGTCAAATACTCGCATTTTGTGACCTTGTTAATCTGGAAAACAGGTTTTCGCGAATGCGTCTTTCTCTCTATGTCTGTATGTCTGTTAGCCTATTAAGACGCTAATTTTTGAAATAATTGACCGATTAGTGATGTTCTTTAAACAGCCCTTTTGGATAAAAATTCAAAAGGTTGGAGCATTTTTCTATGACATTCTTGATAAAAATCAATTAAAAAGAGTAACAGCATTTACAAAATTAAAAAAAAAAACCAAAATGAAAATTTTAAGCCAAAAAAATGATTTGTTTTTTAAATACCCTCTAAGCTTGTCACAATAAATTTTTCAATTTTCTTGAAAAAGCGAAAGTTCGAATTTTGATCGCACAAAAAATAATGAAAAATCCAAAAGTCCATTTTACGTTCAAACTATACAAGATACGAAATAAGATAAAGAGAAAAAAGTTTTGCATTGTAAAAAGATCTGCAAATTTGTTACGAATAAATTTTTTACAGGATACGTAGCTTTTGATTTATTCGTAAAAAAGCATAAACAAATGGAATTTTTGAAAATACGAAACAAGTTTCCACAAAATGTTATATAATATAATTTTTCGCTAAAATTATATCTAAAAAATTTTTTAGAACCACTTTGCGCTTGGATGCGTATATTTAGTTCGAATCGTAAAAAATAACATTGAAAATATAAAAATTAAATTTATGGAGAAACGACACAAGTTGCAATAAAATGTGTAATAAAAAAATGGTTCTTTTTATAGTATGCGTACTTTTTAAGCTATAAAAGCAATATAATAAAAATACGTCTGTTTCGATACCAATGCATATTATGAATTGTAATAATATAAATTTATTGAAATGATACATTTTGCAGTGGAACTAAAAATAAAATTTAATGCAAAATATGAAACAAATATTAAAGCAATCATGATAAATTAAATTTGTACTTTATTTTCCAACATCAAACAGAATTAAATGGAATATATATTTAATATAATAGTGTTGAACATAATGCAGATAAGTTCACATTCCTCATAAAGTTTAGTGCGACGCACGCAATGCGTGATGAGAATGTGTTCGTTAGAGCCAAAGGAGCTTTAAAAAAAGAGAATTGACAATTAACAAATTATAGATGTTGATGCTTAGACCTTCAATTTCATAACCTCTGTGCACAAATGCGGTGAAAGTACGAAGAACGAGCGACTACTTCTACCAAAACATTTTAGCTATTCGTATTTCGAAATTTCGATGCTAATAGCCTCCTTTTCTAACTCCTGTCATTCATATATTAACAATCCGGCTGTTTTTACTGAAATTTCGGTAAATGCAGCCATAGCGTTCTTTAAATTATTATTGAATACTTTAAATATTTCTTTTAACATTTTACATGTCCACCTCCTGTCAATTTTGTTCAATTATTTTAATAATGATTTATTTTGTCACGTTTATATCTAGTATATGTTTTTTCTCTCAAAAAGTAGTGAAATACCTCAAAAAAATATATGATTTAAAAACTTGGCCAAGTAAAGTTAAATAATTTTGTAAAATAAAAGCCAGCTAACTAGAGTGAAAAATAGAAGGTAAAATAATTGATTACGAGTATTAGAAGATTAATTTTTTAAAGGTTTAAAAATTGATATAAAAAAAGAAAATTTAGAAGAAATAATTATAAACAGAATTTAAAAATTATAAGAACTTGGCGGCATTGAATGAATTAAAGATTAAGTCGTTAATAACCAGAATTATGGATATTGTTTTTAACAAAAGAAAATGACTGTTGAAATAAATTTGGGAGATATTTGGAACAGAGAAATTCATTCAAAGTGTCTAAGCTTTTATAATTTTCAAATTATGTTTTTAAATTATTTTTGTTAAACTTGAATTCTAAAACAGCTTACTAAAATGCATGTTTCAATAACTATCTTAAATTAATATTATATATTGTTTTACCAGTTCACTTGACCAACTTGGATTACACAACTTCATTTAATTGTATTTACTTAACGAAGTTTTTGCATTGTAGATGTTTTTGATTATACACCATTATTTTTAGTATCACTCACAGTTCAGGTTTGTGGTCGGGAATGATCCAAAGGGGGAAGAAGTACAGGTCAACGCTTTCAGTTTAGGGATCGGTAGAACAGTCTTTTGTATTGCCAGACAAAAATAAAGGTATAAGAAGAGAGAAAAAGGATGATGAAAGTAGTATAAGTCAACGTATAGTCAGCCCTAAGAATTTCAGTATTAGAGAGCACAATATAGTGAGGCTATTAAGGAAGGAAGTAGTACATATCAAGATGTATTCCTTTCGTTTGAGAATCGGTAGTGCCAACATTTACATAGTCAGGAAAAGGGGAGAGATGTAACAAGTTGTTTGAGTAAGGTACGTAGTATAGGTCAAGGTATAGCCAGCCAATGGAAGGACAAGTAGTAAAGTTCAACATACAATGATTCAGTTAGGGGGTCAGTAGCACACTTTATATAGTTAAGAAGATAGAAATGGTGTAAGAAGATGGACAAAGGGGTCACTAAAGTAGTACAGGTGAGCGTGCAGTCAGAAAATTAGGGAGCAAGTAGTAAAGATCAACAAATAGTGCTTCAATTTAAGGATCTGTAGTGCAGGTCAGTATAGGGTGAGTAATATGAGTGTGGGATAAGAAGATGAGAAAGTAGTTTTTTAATATTATAGGGGAGTTCAGGTATTAGTAGTGTAATATTTCATATAGTCAGGCAAACGAGAGAGGGGAAAGGAGGCGGACAGAGGTGTGATGAAAGTAGTTTATATCAACGTATAGTCATCCAATTTGCGGGTATGTAGTAAATGTCAGTACAGGGTCAATTAGGCCTAGTTTTAATCAGCATAAAAAGCTTGACACATAAGTGGTGAGTCAAATTGTAATGACTATATATTCAGGGAATATGTTCCAGCAAAGTTTGGTTTGAGGAATAGTATCCGGTCTCATATTTTCTGAATTGCATCGTATCGTAAGAATCGTACGAAATTCAAGGAAAAGGAATTTCAATGCTACATAAATTCGGGTTGATGTTCATATGTAAGGTTGGGTTACAAGGGTTTAAACGATTTAAATTTGTCGTATGTAAATTTTGCTTTCATGTCAAATTCAATTTTTTTCTGCTGAGTATGAAACCAAGCTGGAATTTCGAAATACGAGTAGAATGTTTCCTGACTTCAAGGTTTTTTTTATAGGAAAGGCTGGGTTACGAGAACATTAACCAACCTTCATGCCCAGTGAATTTCTCCTCACGAAAATCGTCTGAAATAATAATATAAAACCCAAAGGACCCAGTGAATTTCTTCTGTAACGAAAAATGTTATTGGATAAAACGAGATTGAGTTATTTTTTTGTCAGAGTAACAAATATTTTCTGAGGTAAATGTACAATTGAATTATTAGAAATGAAGGCTCCTGTATGAAAAATAAGTATTAGCAAGTATTGGATTTAATAATTCTTCCGCCAATAATTATTGGAAATCTTATATTTTTTTGTAAGGGCTTTGAAAAGTTTGAAGTATTGAATGGAGAAATACTTTTTTATATAGAAGTCTATAGAACGTTTGATCAGTATTTTTATTTGATATAAGAAGGTACTAATATTGCTCTCCTCCCTCAAATTAGGGCAGCACCACTTCTTAGTGTTTCATATGTAGCCTAGGGGGTGGTTTGTTCCCTATTGCTCAAATATATTTATTATTTATAAATGTCTGCCCGGAGGACAAAGACTCACCCTCATTGTATAATTCAGGTGGAATGCATCCGAAGACCTCTTTTGAATATTGAAAAGCAGAAACGAAGTAAAAAGAAGAAAACGAATTAAATGTATTTCAGCATGAAACTTGCATTATTTTCAAGTAAACCTTGCTTTCCAACGACAAATATAATATAACCCCTTCGGCCTTCAAACCTGTCTCGATAGATGAAAGAGCCAGTTTTACGTTTCTCTTTTCCAAGTCCCGTAAATTTGATTTTCTCGGAATCAGGAATCAAATAAAAAATGCGGAAATCTACTTTTTTAAATTCTTCTTATTTGAGTCTCTTTATATCCTTCGAAATCGTACTTCCAAATTCTCAGTCTGGTGTCCTATTAAATAGACATTAGTTATCGTCCTGGCAACAAGTTTTGACGAACGAAAAGTCTCAACTTTTTATACAAAAGAGAAAAGTTTCTTTTAAACAAGCTTTTAAGATTTCAGAATTGTGTAGAATAGAAGGTTTAATGGTCGGTTTCATTGCTCAGAATGAAATGAGTAGTTACACGAAGACTCTAGTTCAAAGGATCAATAGATTCTTCAGGTCATCACAGGGTCTTACAGAGTGGCCGTAAGCAGGGAAAAACTGGGAAATTGTCCGGGGAAAATTCAGGGATTTTGACAAAAATCTGGCAAAGGTCAGCTAGTTTCTTTAAGGGTTCTATGTTAAAAATGTTACAAGAATTATATTTTGAACTTTGAATATCAATGGTCAGGAAAAATGAAAAATTGGTTAAGGAAAAATTAAGGTATCTTGAAAATGAAGTAATGCGGCAACCGTGAAATAATATTCCTTTCAGTTATTTATTCGCCGTATATTCATATTTATCATTCTTTCTTTTTTGTGATTGCTTCCTCTTAATAAAATTATATTTTTATATAAAGCTAATTTGTTTAAAAATTCAACAATTTTATTTAAAAGTAATTCTTTTTTGTTAAAAATCCAACTGTTTTAATTGAAATCTTTCTTGTTTAAAATATAAATTTTTTTGGTTTTGAAAATTCATCTTTTTTATAGAAATGGTACCCATTTGAGACAAAAATAAAACTGCTTTAGTGAAATTTTTTTTGTTGTGAAGACTTCTACTATTTTGTTGAAAAGTCGACTATTTTTATTGAACTCTACTGTTTGTTCTTTAAAATTAAAACCTTTTCTGGGTGAAATATATAGTGTTATATTAATTAAATTATTCAAAAGTTAAAACATTTTATTAATAAATATGTATCTCCTTCTATATTTATCTCTGTGGTTGGAAGTGGAACCGTTTTGTTAAAAATTGAGGGTTTTGAATGAAAAATCAAACTGCTTGGGTAAAGGTTGAACTACTTGACTAAAATTGTTTTTGCCCGGGTTTATTTCTTTAGCTGAAAGTTTAAATATTTTCTTGAAAATTCGTATTTTTCATAGAAAATTTATTCATTATTTTACTGTAAGATACACTTTTGCCTTTTTCACTTGAAAATTTATCCTTCTTCGTTCATGATTCAACTATTTAATTAAAAGATTTTCTTTTTCAGCTATTTTTTGTTTGTTTGGTATGAATTAAACTATTTTGTTAAATTCTTAAAAAATATAAACGTTTACGTATGTCGTCGAAACATCATATTTTTGTGGAAAATTCAAATGTTTAGGTAAAACTTAATTTTGTTCTTGAAAGTTCATCTTATCAGGCTTATAAGTGAAACGTTTTCTTAAATATTCCATTTTTTTGCTGGAAAATTCAGCCATTTTTTTTTAAATTTAACTGTTTTTACTTGAACTTAATTTTTTTGCATAAACATTCATATTTGCAGGTGAAAAATTTAACTATTTTGTTTAAAAGTAATACTTTTAAGTTAAAATAAAGAAATATGAAGATTAAAAATCTTATTCTAAAGTTATTTTAAGGGGAGTTTCTACCTTGTGTGATAAAAAAATATATTTTTTTGCATTGTCGGATAGATATATGATTCAAGAATACTTTGTACAAATTTCAAGTTAAAATCTGTTAAATTACGAAAGTTATTGGCTGTTTGATGCTGCGGCGAAACCGGTTCCGATTTAAGGCTCCTTATCGTGTGAAAGGGATCATTTTATGTTCAAAAATGTTTCGAATATTGATCCCTTCGTTCAATGGTATGTTTCCGTGTGCGCATGCGCGCTCTCATCTCTTTCGTCAGGTACGTAAAAAATATTTTATGAACTTAGAAGAAAGTAATATTTTTAAAATATTGTGGCAAAATGGAGGGCATATTCGTTATTTCTGACCCATTAAACCGTGAAAATCATAAGCATGTCGAAAAAATGCAATTCTGGAACATTTTTTATGAAGACAATTGCTTAAGCAAATTTTTAGTTAAATAATAGTAACAAATTTGCAATTAGTGACATCGAAAGCTATGGAAAACATACACATCTTGCAAAATATGTAATTTGTTATAAAAGTTTGTTCATAAAAATTGTTTAAGCAAATTAATTTTGCAAATTGGAGGGCATATTCATTATTTCTTAACCATTAAACCATAAAAATCGTATACATATAGAAAAAAATGCAATTTTGAAACTTTTTTCATAAAAAGAATTGTTTAACCAAATTTTTACTTAAATAATAGTAACAGATTAGAAATCAGTGAAATCAAAAGCTATGGAAAGCATACGCATCTTGCAAAGTATGTAATTTGTTATAAAAGTTTGTTTAGGAAAATTGTTTAAACAAATTAATTTTGTAACATTGATAGCAGATTCGTAATCAGCAACAAGAAAAACATAAGAAATGATGTATACTTTTATTCAGATCCATGAAATTCAACATTAATTTTTGCAGTTATGTTTTAAATTTTCAAACGCGTTTTTCTCAAAACAACGTTTTTCGAGTTGGTGGAAGTTCTACAGGGCGCAAAAATTGAGCAGTCGCTATGAAATTTTTTAAACATGTTCTTTAAGACCTTGTGCATCCGTGATAGAAGAATTGGCAAAAAATATTAAAAATTGTACATTTAAAAAAATAATTAGTAACGAAAAAATAGCCAAAAACGCAATTTTTCCAAAAGCTCATAATTTTTGCATTTTTCATGTTTTTTCCACAATTCTACTACCACAAATGCGTAAAAGTGTCTAGATTAGAAAATTGTTTTCCTTTTGCGTTTCAGATTTTATTTGCCGATGCTAGGACTTCCACCATGAGAAGAGTCGCCGCCGACTGGACGCCATTGTTCAATACCTCCCCTCCCCCTCTTTACTTGGATCGCCGAAAAAAATTTTGTAAAGCCACAATAAATTTTTTTCTACAACTCTGTGAAAATTTCATCCTTTTGCCTATTATCCTTTCCGAGAACAAAATTCTAGAAAAAACAGCACTTTTTCGGTCCAACAAGGTAGAAACCCCCTTAATCTGATTGTCGAAGATTCTATGTTAAAAATCTTATAGGACGAAAATGATGGTCATTCAAGATTAATTGTCGGGAAAAAATCAGAGAAAAGTGAGGGTATTTCGAAAATGATGTTTTGCGGCCACCCCCTGTTATCAATTTCAGTCGAAATTGATTCATCAGTTATGGCTTGGGATACAGTGTGGGGTCTGGGGGTAGTAAAATATGATTCATTTTTCGTGACAATATCAATAAAAGTGCCCGCCCATTTTCTTGCGGCGAGATCTCCGCATCACTCACTTTTGGTGGCTTTTTCTTCAAAGCTATCGGCTTGAATATATCAGGCTTATAAATATAGCATCATTGTGATGGTCTCGGCCTTGTAACTACTGGGAGGTTTCAGATATAAACGAGGAAGATGTCTTGAAAGTAAGGAATAAGTGGAGTCTGGGTGGATTCTTTTATATTCCTGGTACCCTTCCGTCCTGAAACGTCCCATCATCTCTCTTTCTATTCCCGCTCGAGCCCCCAGGGCATGGCCCACGTGGGAGCGTATGCCCCGGAACTCGTGAAGCTTGAAGACGCGGAACTCATTATGAGCATCTCCTTTATACCTTGGATTTATTGTCTCGAGTTGTTTCGTTCCAACCATCTGTCTTCTCATATTTCAGCTCGAGACTGGAAAAATGAGCTTATAACGATCGAGGATTACTCAGTTGGATCAATCCCATTTTTAGTTTCATCTTGAAAAGCACTAGTCACTTTTTTATCTTTCCAAGATATGTACTGCTACCTGAATGATATCTGACATCTAACACATTTTTTCTAAAAAATCTAATTTCATTGAAGAAATAAACTTACAAGGGGAGGACAATTTTCATGGATAACCGATTTTTATGGGATTTCAATAAATAAAAGTACATCGAAATCCATTAGAGAAATATTCTTTATATTGCCATTTGGCAATTGTTCACGAGGTAATGGAAATAAACCAATTTTTGAATAAATTCATAATTTTGCAAGATACAGTAGTGAAAACATCATACCATCGTTAAAACTTATTGCCAGACATAATTTTGGCCCTGAATGTGGAAAAATACTGAAAAAATAATGACCGAAACAGGAATTTCTTGAAAAATGAAAATTCTCGATATTTGAATATTTAGAAAGAAATTAAAACTACCAATAACGTTTATTTCCCAAATTTAAAATTCCGATATTTTTAAAACCCAAATTTTAAAATTCTCGAAAAAGTTAATTTTCAAATTCACGAAAATAGAAAATTGTCGATTTTCTATATTCCTAATAGTTTGTTTATGTTGGCATAATGTTTTATTTTATATGGAGAATTTATTTTCAAACGTATATTCTAAAATCTTACTTTTTCGAGATAGTAAGGAATATGCCATTTCGCGCATTTACTGTTTTCGGGAGGTGAAAATTCGGGAATAAATATATTCGGTAGTTTGATTTCCGTTCTGGAATTTGAAATATGGGGAATTTGCGTTTTACGTACATTTTTTTCTTCAGTAATAATTTTTTTGGTTTTGGTTTTTCGAGAATTTTAAAATTCAAGTTTTAGAATTTCAGGATTAAACGTTTTCGGTAGTTTTATTATCTTTCGGAAATTGGAAATTTTAATAATTTTAATTTTTCGTTATTTTCTGCTTCAGTGATTACTTTTTTGGGTATTTTCGAGTCTTTACAAATTTTGAAAATGTACTATGTTCGGGAATTTTAAAATTTGGATGCTCGCTAATTTCGAAAGTTTGAAATTTCCGGAACTTACTATTTTAGGGAATTTGTAAATTCGGGTTTAAAAATTTCGAGAATAAACATTTTCGATAGTTTAATTTTCTTTTTGGAGTTTTATATTTCAAAATTTTTCATTTTTGTGAACATTTCATTTTGAAGAATATTCACATTCGTAAGTTCAATACTGTCAGCCATGTGAAATTTGGGAAATTTACTATTTTCAAAAATCTGATCATCTTAGTAAATTTAATTGAATAATATAATTAATTTTTAATTTTCTGATGAGCCAATTTTTAGTACGTCTAGACATAGTAAATCTTCTAATAAAAACATAATATTACTCTAAATTTATTTAAAATTATTTTAAAATGATAAAATAAGGGGAATGTCGATTATCCACTTTGCAACTGATAGCAAATAAATTTTGTGTTACCGAATGACAAGGTAATGCAATAAAAATGTTAATATTTAAAAGAATTTATTTTTAGTCTGGACTGACCTATTAATTAAGTGTTTTACAGGTAAAATGAACTGTTTTTATTAATATTTTCTTCATAAACCAAGACATTTTAAGTGCAATTAAATGGTCACGTCCTGAAATATATTCTATAATCTTTAATTTTCAAGCAATTTAATTGGTAAATTAAGCTCGTGATCTATAAGAATAATGAACAACTGTCATGTCTTAACCTTGAGGACATTCATGAAATGATTATAATTCTTTAGGTATAATTGGAAACGAGAAACGAAGCTTTATTTTGAGACTCTAGAATTAATACTTTGTTAGACCTGATTTACTTATGTGTAATCGAATTTATTTTGATATGAAGTAGAAAAATAAATGCTACTTAGGATATTATTTAAGAAATAACGCTTAATAAAACCCTGTTCTCAATAAAACCATATGCAAGATTAAAAAGTTTTATTTTGTGTCAGAAATGAATACAAAACTTTCTGTATTTTAGATTTTAAGCTTTTTTGGTCTCCGAATCGAAATTGCTAAAATGGAACTGCTTGAAATTTTCTTATTGAATAAAAATTGATTAAATATAAATAATTACTAGTTAACTTTTAAAGTTTCGATTATTGAAAAGTGAGCCAATAAAGATAAGTGGAAAATTACTAATTAGAATAGCCAGGAAATTTCATCATTCAATCGTAGAAAATTATTTGCTTGGTAAAAATATGATTTAGGACTGTATATAAAAATTGTAACAAGTTATAAATATGGAGAAAATGGAAGAAAAAAAAGTTTAATTAAACGACGCGATGGTGTAACATTTTTAACTTTGTTGAAAGAATAAGAAGGCCATATTGAGAAATCTATTGTAAACGAGACCTAGTCTGTTTTCATTTTCAAAACACCGCATTGTAATTATTTTAACAAACTTAAGGAACATCAGAATTTTTTACAATCCAAAAATGACAAAGGATCAATACGCTTTAAATTAATTAAACACATTCATGGTCCTTATGCGCTACTTTCTAATAAAAATCCGGTTTATATTTTTAATTTTTTTTTGGATGCTCATTCAGGAGGCTTTAAACTATATCATATTGAAATTTCAGCCAATTTGACCAGGACCGGATTTTAAAATTTTTAATTATTCTAATAATAATTATTATTATTTTTGAAAAATTAATTTAAAGAGAATTTTAGGAATAATTTGAATCGTTTTGAAGGATATTTAAAAAATTTTAAAGTTTCGAACAGTTTAAAAACATTTTACAACTTTGAATCTCTCTAATTGCTGCTTGAATTTATTAAAATCCTACCAGATTTAAATGTAAATTCAACGGGGTTCTTTTCAATTATTTCCAACATTTTTTCATAACTTCTAGATATGTATAGAAATGTTTCCAATTTTTTGTAACATTTTTAAAAATATTAAAATTTTTTTTAAATTGTTCCTAATATCTTTGAGTTTTTTAAAACTCTTTTAAAATGCTTTCAAATCTTCTTTAATTTTTTTTAAAGATAAATTTTCAAACAGTATTTAAAAATTGCCTTGGATTCTCAAGAAAATTTTTTTATTCTCTTGAAATCTTCAAAACTTAAAAATAATCTTGTAAATTAAAACCTAAATAATTAAAAAAATTTCAAACAATCTTATTATCGGTACCGATAACTTTTTGGTTACCGGTGTCTGCCGTATAGATTAAAAAATTAGGATATTCTAAGATTCTATCTATAATTTAATTCTTCACATCTCTTTGAAAGTCTAAACATTTTTCCAAATTATACTCTGGTAGCAAAATTTGAATAACAGAATTATTTCCTTATAAAAAGGCATTTGCAATTATAATTTTCTCCTTTATCAATAATCTTTAGAAGCATTCAGAAATAAAGAAACCTAATATTTTATAGAAAATATGCAAGAACTGTAATCATTATTAAATTTTTTCTGGAATCGATGTTAATAAATGTTTAAAAAATGATTTTCTATTTTTAACCTAAAATAGCAACGCAGCTGAACTCTACTCTTGATTTTTAAATTTTCCAACTCAATATATCTGATATCTGTGAATCTGAAATACTGAAAAAATGGTTTTAATATTCTTTAGCAATTCTTCATTTTAAATTTATAGTTCGGGCTGGTGCGAGGAAAAACATTTTGTGTACTTTTAGGCAATCCCGCTGTATTATTTTCAATAATTTGTTAGATAATTTAAAAGTTTTTATTTAAGCGCGCAAGAGTATTAAAAGGCACATGTTTAGCAATCCGCATAATGTTTTATATAATATATATAATTGACAGAAATTATTTATGGAGTAAATTCTACAGTTTAAAATATAAAACAACTTCAGGTAATGATATTCTAAGTATGATTTAGCAAAATTTTGCTACCTGAAATACATCCTCAGTGGATTTTTTCCCTTTATAGGCATGTAAAGTAACCACATAAAAGTAGACGTACCTCAGATAATATTTAGAGCTCCCTTGTGTTAAAATTGTATACATGAGATTATAGACTGAAGAGGAACAGTGAGAAGCTTCAGACAAGAGTTTTGAATTTTAATAAGACTTTACGCTATAAAAAAATTGACGTAATAATATGTCTAAAAAACGCTCGCAACCATTGTTAGAAAAATAAATAAATACATAAACAAAATTTTTAGAAAATTGTTTTTTAGTGCCTTTCTCTAGAAATTAGTATACTATAAAAATGGAATTTTAATATAAAATCATAAAGTTTCGAAAAAAATTTAAAATTTCCAAAAATGTTTGGTCTCATCAGCGTTTTTTGTTAGAAATTATTGCTATTTTTGAAACAAATTAATGAGATTTCTAAGAACATTTAATATTTTTTAACATCTTTACGTTATTTTACATGTTTCACCTGAAATTGGTATTTTTATTCATAATTAATTATAGATTTAAATCCAATAATTTTCGTTTAAAATAATAATATTTGCACATTTAGAGGATTTCGGATTGCGTTCGTGCTCTTTGTCGAAAATTAACATATTTATTAAAAATCATTAGATTTCAAAGAGGATTCATAATTTTTTAACAATTTTAAGTTAGGTTAGTGCTTTACGTCCAAAATTAGTTTTTACAAACAACCATCATTATACCTTTAACATGATATAGTATCTTTTGATTGATTTTTGATTATTTCAGGGTTTTTCGCTGCAAATCGGTATTTTTAGTAAAAATCATTAGGTTTTAAAGAAGGTTACAAATTTTTGTATAATAGGAGGCTAAGCTAGCAGGTTTTGCGAAAAATTTCGTTATATATTTTAAGAATGATTCGAAATGTAGGCGTCTTATGACGTTTTATATATATATGAAATCAGTACAGATTACAAAAAAGCTTTAGAATTTAGGAACAATTTTAGGTCATGCTAATTTTTTCTCCATGACTCGGTTGTATTAAACAAGAAACATTGAGTTTAAAGGAGGATTTACAATCTTAGACAATTTTTTATTATGTTCTGTTATTGTCTTTGGTTTAAAATTGCTACTGTTAATAAAAACTCATTAGATTCAAAAAGAAAATTACAGTATTTGAACAACAATAGGTTCAAAAGAAAATATTTTATAATAATAGGATCTGTAATTTTTTCTCTGGAAATTGGTCATTTTAAACAAAAAATATTTGACTTAAAAACTAAAACTTCGTCGATTCTCCGGTTTTTTAATTTCCAAAAAATTCGTATAGTTGAATCTGAATTTTGGATTTTGAAGATGAATTTTGATCTTATCCCTTGAAATCCCTGAAACCCTCAAAATCCCTTAAAATTTCTGAAGTACCTAAAATTCATAGATATCCTTAGAAAGAACTAGAAGTCCTTTCAAGTGTTATGTCTCGCCCAAAATACTCTAGAATTCCGTTAAAATATTTTAAACATTGTTTAATTCTTTAAAATCTTTTGAAATCTAACGAAGTCATTTAAAATTTATAAGAATTTTTTTTAATCTCTCGAAATTTTTCAATAGTAGCACAAAAATTTTTTCAATCTCATGAAATTTCTCGAAATCTTTTTAAAATATACCATATATTTTAAAATCCCATGAAATCTTTGAAGTATATTTAATCTTGTACAATTCTTAGAAAAAAATTTAAGAACTGTGCATTCTGAAACTTTGAATATATTTTTAAATTCCTTTTATAATATTTAAATCTTTTAAACCATTTGGGACACAATAAAATCTCATTCACTCTAAAGCCTTTCAAATCCAATAAAGTAAAATAATTGTAAGTCCTTGGAGTTCTTTTTAAGTCCTAAAGGTCTGGTAAAATGCCTACAAAACTCTTGAAAAACTTGAAATTCTGTTAGTTATCTTGAAATGCATAATATCTCTTAAAATTTCTACAAATGTTTTAAAGACTTTGAAATCAAATGAAACTTTCCAATCTTTAAAAATTTCTGAAATTCTGTTGAATCTGTTTTATACTCTAATAGCTATGAAACCCTAAAAAATCATATGAAAACCTTTTAAATCTCTTCAACTGTTTTAAAATCTTGAAATTCGCTTAAAATCAGCGAAGAAGTTTGAACATACATATATTTAGAGGTAAAGTGAAAAAATAGTTGCATTAACAAAAAATTGGGGAAAATAGTAGGATAAGTGTCACATTTTTTTTAAATATGAGCAAAATAGTGTTATGAGCTCGAGACCTGAAAATATTATCTTTGCTTTTCCATAATGGCGTGTCTATCTATTTCTCTAGTATTATGTAAAATCGATAGGTCCTGTCTATTTCGAATTAAAAATTAATCTTCGTCCAGAATTTGTATGATTGAACGAGTTTAAATATAACTTTTTGATTTTAAATAATAAATATCTCTTCATATTGCAGAGGGAAGTTTGCATTTTTAAAATGCTTGAAAGGTCAATCAAATTTTCATTTAGTTACGAACATTAACTTGGCAGACATTTGTATAAATTTTGCAAGCCTCAGTTTCTCTCTTACTTCATAATGTTACATCATCTCTAATTGAAAATTTCCATTTCTAACCTTCTATTTTGGATAGGATCTGGGAGATTGCCAGTGTCTACACTTTCTGGTGAATTTGTTCCCTATATTTTAGTTAAAACTGAATAATGCATCACCGCCATTTCAATGCTCATTTAAACAATGGAGTGTGACAAAGTGTTACGTATTATCTAATATACATACGTACATATGTATAGGTCACAGTGTTTGTTACGAAGCCGGTGATTTGTTTCCGGGCGGACATTAATGTCCCGACCTGCGCAAGTCTATTTACGAAGCGACATAGTAGTAACGACGTTTTTAGTCAGGCGGCAGTAGAAAACAGTGGCAGTAGTGACAGTGTGCGACAAAGCAGTGAACGCTGCACGTGCTTCACTACAACAGCTTCAATCGCATAAAACATGTAAAAACGACTTTTGGGAATTTTTCCACTCTCGTTAGACCATGGCATGGCCTCCTTATTTATTCATTACAAAAACAAGATAAATACAAAATCCACCTCTTTTATGAAAATGTTTTCGCTCCACGTTCATTTCACGCTGGAATCCGACTAGAAATATTGTCATAAAAAAAAGAAATTTGGGGTCTAGAATATGCCAAACCCCAGGGAAAGTCACTGCCTAAAATAGAAGAATTAGAATTTCATTAGAAATCTGTACAGAATTGTTCTCTTTTCTTGTAACCTGTCACAAAAATCTACATTTGGTTTTAAATTTGTTGATATAATGTTAAGTTCAGAACTATTACATTATTATTATTTATGACAAAGAAAGTATCAGAAATCACCTTATGAGACTCCCTGAAGGTGAATTATAATATAAGCTTTTTGAAGCCGTCCGTAAACACGATAATTCTCGAAAAAATAAAAGCATCAAATCGACCTTTCGCACACTTTTTGTGGGCTCTAAAAAAATAACGAGTTCATTAACCAGTATTTACAGATCCAAGGTTATGGTTTTATCCATCGTAACGCTGTGAAAAAATCGAATATTTTAATATTGCGCCAAACGATGGCAGTAACGTAAAAAAGTTTTTAGAGATGAATTATATATTATGTATATACAATTTTTCAGTTAACCGTTTTTTGATAGGTCTTGTCCTTTTGGTTCTATGCCTCGAGAACGAATAGGTAAAAAATTCTGTGCAAACTCCTGTAAAAAACAAGAATGCAACGACCAAATTTGAACCACAACGAGCAAAGAAAAAAATGATGAGATTGTAATCTGAAAAAATGTTTTAAAAAAAAATTTCAGATAAAAATAAAAAAGAGGAAAGAAAAATGAGAAAGCAACCAAGCCCCTTCCTTCTCTTTTTCTTTCTGTGATCTTTCATCAAATCACAATAAAAGAATATTGAAAATGAAAAATAAAATTTTATTACGAACGTTTCGGTACTCATACAGTACCCTTATCAAAGCAAGAAAAATATAAACAATAGTATCAAAGAACAGGTGTTCTCTCTTTGATACTTAAAAATGGTATTTTCAGGTACCATTTTGTTCTATAAACCAAACGATGGCAGTCACGTAAATAATAATTTAGGAGATTTCTAGATTTTAAAAAGGAAGCTAATTTTAGATAGAAATCGTCATTTAGATTTTATATCTCAAAAATGCTACAAAAAATATAAAATTTAAATTTGTAGCCAAGCGATGTAAGATACGGAAAAAAGTTTTAAAAAGAAATTATAGTTTTCAAAAATTTTTACAAAACTCTTTGTAACTATTTTTTGATAAGACATGTCATTTTCTTTTTATTAATCGAAAACACTATGCAAAAAATCAAAATTTTAAATTTTGAGCCAAAGGACATTAGATACGGAAAAAAGTTCCAAGAAGGTTCCAAAAAGCTTTCAAAAAGCTTTCAAAAAGTCCTAAAAAATTGGATTTAACCGTTTTTTGATAGCACTTATTATTTTGGATTTATTTATTGAAAATACTATGAAAAACATCAAAATATCAAATTTTGAGCCAAAAGACGAAGGGCCTGTTCAGTCATATAATTATGTATAGCCACATTATATTTATGATTCAAGTAATTATATGATTCTGGTGGGGAAAGATCTTGGAGCAAGTCATTACAGTCGATTTTTATGTAGTGATATTGTTAATAGTAATGTTAGATTTTTTCAATAAAACAGATATATTAGATGTTCAAAAAAAAAGAATAAATTGACTTGCGTATTGTGATGACATTGTCATCATTTTAAAAGAAAAGATATGAAAAATAATGAAATTGTTGGTGGGACATCACACAATCCTTTCAGCCAATCACAAGCGCAAGTCAAGTTCTTTTTTTTGTTTTTTTTTTAAACATCTACTATATCTTCTTAAAAAATATACATTTTTTTACAATTTGTTGCGTTATTTTAAAGTTTTAAATTATTTGTGCATTGTTTGATTCTTTCAAAACTTCGTAATATCTTTTGAAATAATTAAAACTTCGTCCAAAATTTTCCAGAATCCTGAAACAATTAAAAATTGTCTGAAAATTAATTAATTAATTAATTAAATTACTTTTGACTTCATTGCTCTCAGAATCTCGACTACTTTTACCCGAAATTTCATTTTTTTACCATCATGCAAATTCATAAAAGTGCGAATTCAAACTTTAATTTAAAAAACTCTCATATTTCTTATTTTGATTCAACTCTAACTAATTAGTTAAGTGTATAACTAAATACTAGAAAAAATACATATAATTTGACAAATAAGAGAAATATAGTTGTTGTACAGTGTAATTCATTTCCGCAGTAAATTGTTCAAATTTGTACAAATACTAAATTTGTGAAATGACACAGAAATGGCATTCATTTCAAATTAATCTGCACACTGTGGACTTAAGTTTCAATTTCAAGAATTACAGCTTCGTTTCCTTAAACTATATATTAAAGTTTTGGCATAAACTTATTATGGGGGCTGAAACATAAATAAATCGATCCTCCGGAAGAGAGTGAATTACAAATATTAAACTCTAGCGTTCAACAAAAAAATTTTGTGTTTCGTCAAAACACATCACAGGAAGTTTACTTTTTTTTAAAGTTTCCTCTTCTTCATTGGGTATCAAGTTTGGATACACACGATGTCTTAGAACGAAATTAAAATAATAATTCTTCGTTCTTCGAATTATTTGGTTTTAATCCGACATGACCCTTCATTAGTAATGCTCTAATTTTTAGATATTATAAATTTTAATAACAATAGTAATATATTAAGTCAAATATAGTTTACGCATAAATTTGTTCAGTCCGTAACACTTTTAGTTCATTCAAAAATAAAATTACATATTTGGACATTGTTATTTATTAAATTGACAGCGCAGAAGGTTCTTAATCTTTATTTAATAACTTATACAATATAAAGAAGGGGTTATGCATAGAGTCCTTTTGACTTTTGAAAAAAATTTGGTCCAAGAAGACGAGAGAATTCCTTTATTATTAAAGAACTATTTTCAATTTCAGTTTTTTATTTTAGAACTAAATTTTTAGAATAAAAATTCCTTATTCGGAAAGTCCGATTGAAAAATGTCAAGAAAATTTAAAAGAAGAACTTGACAACAGCCACTTAAGGTCATATTTAAGCAGTATGGAACCAATCAGGTATTCAACAATAATGACTTCGAGATTTTGGAAAATTTCGTTTTACTATTTGTATTAGATAAATATTTCACGAAGTTTAAATTTAATATGGAACCCTCCTTGTAATTTGTAAAAATTTTAATTAACTTCCATTAAGAGCAAAAAATTGTTGAGCTCTCAGCACTTAATAACTAATATTTACCTGGCGTTTATACGTATATAAGCGTGCCTACGAGATAGAAATGAAATATTTCTAGATATTCATTTCCTGAATAGAGTCAATTCAATATGAAAGTCAAACAATATTTGTATCTAAAGCTTCTACCGATAAACGAGTTTCCTGCTCTACACATTGATTGAAAAGTTCAATCTAAAAGCGCCCCTATAAATAGAAAAGTATCCTCTAAAAAAGATGATGAGAATAATTTTAATCCTATAATCGATCATAGTAAACTCAATACTATAGT
The DNA here is from genome assembly GCA_010014905.2 of Druon quercuslanigerum. Lineage (NCBI taxonomy): Eukaryota > Metazoa > Arthropoda > Insecta > Hymenoptera > Cynipidae > Druon > Druon quercuslanigerum. The sequence goes on along the minus strand of JAAAKG020015082.1, from coordinate 7,995 downwards.
CAAACGGGGTTTATGCGGCGCGTCTTGAGGAAACCACATGACAACATTTTATTGTAAACCAAACGAAAAATTGTTTCCCTTGATAATCATTTTATTCAAGAGATAAAAATTACCTTCTACGATGTTCAGGAAGCAGAAAATTTATTACATTATAAGGTGTATTGCAATATGCCTTGCTTACTGATACGTGAGATTAAGAATAAATTTAATTATGTTAAGTGGCAATAAGCAGATTATTTAACGACATCATAAGTTTTACGACTTTTATTTACGCTAAAATGAGTGAAAAAACTTATGACTAATTACTTTTTCTTTAAAGTTTTTCTTCCAAGCAATTTCTTTTATTTATTTTTCTGAGTGAGCGACTTAGCCCTGCATGGCGGGAAAATTTGCTCGCACTTTAAGAGATGGTAAATAGTTTTTGTGTGAATAAATGTATTTTTCTCGTTTATAGTGTGAAAGAAGGTTAGATCGAAATTATAGATTTTAAGCATCAATACCTAAATATAAATTCCTTCTTAGATGTTATTGTAAAAAAAAACGCAAAAAAGAGAGCCGCTTGGTCCCATTGTAAGGTAACCAGTGAAATTTTATATCGTTATATGTAGAGAATCGATATCACTAAGTTGTTCAGTATTCCCTTAATGCAGGATAGCAAATAAAAGTTTGTTGCCTTTAAAAAATGCTCTATAAAATGTTGGCGTATAAATGTTTGGTTAACCTTTTTTTGCACTCGAGTTATCTCGGGCTTTGCGGTCGTTCTGCAATGTGCAGCATGGTATAACGTTGGTCTGAATAATAATAATAATAATAAGTGCTGGTAAAAAAGTGTAATAACTTTTATTTTTCAAGTACCAACGTAATTATTTTTTTAAGGTTTTATATTACAGTTCTTTCATAATATTAAATTTACCGCATTTCTTCTAAATATAGTTTACCTGATTCGTAATCAAGTAAAAAAGTACCAACGCAATTATTTTTTAAGGTTTTTATATTACAGTTCTTTCATAATATTAAATTTACCGCATTTCTCCTAATTATAGTTTATCTGATTCGTAATCAACTATTAATTAAAAACAAAATAGGCAACATGCAATTTTTACATTAGAATGATTCTTGACATTTTAGACCCACTCCCCTCTATTTTCAGCTTTCGTAAGATACTTTTACCCCCGCCACCCTCTACTTACGCAATATTTGATATTATTTACTAAAAATATAAGCAAGATGTAATAAATGTTTTTAATAGTATTTTAAGATATTTTAAAGAACAACAAAGTGTTTTAAAGAATTCAAAATTTTAACGAAATTTAATGATATTTGTCAAGGTTTTAGATACATATTTCATGAGATTTCAATAAACTTTAATTTTGAAGGATTCCAGGAGAATAAACGTACTTACGAAGATTTAAAAAGATTTTATAACAATTAACATTTTTTTACAGGATTTCAAAAGATTTTCAAAAAATGCAAAGGTTTTTAAGAGAGTAATAAGTTTCTGAATAATTTCACGGGAATTCAAATGATTTTTATAGCTTTCAAAAGATTTTAAAGAATATCGTCGAGCTCCAGAGGATTTAAAAAGATTCGACGGAATTTGTCAGGAATACGGAACATGACATAGGATTTTAAGTCATTTCGAGGAACGTTCATAGCCTTTAAAAGATTTATAAAAATTTTAAGGGATTTCGAGAGATTCGAAAAGATTTTCACAAATTTGAAAGATTTCAATTAAATTCAAGGATAATTCAAGGATTTTAAAGGATCTAGTTGTAATTCAAAATATTTCAAGTAATTTTAAGGATATCAAAGATTTTTACACGTGTCAAACTTATCCTCAATCGCCGACTCAAGTAATAAATATTAATCGAAACTACATTGCCGATATAATAAAAGACAATAAAAAGGATACAGATCATAAAAAATTTATCTTTTTCGGTAGAAGACCTGGTACGTTGAAAATACGGGAAAATAAATAATGGGTTTGTAGCATATTTTCAGAATTTTTGTCTGGTTGAATTAAAAAATCCATAAAATGAACGTAATTATTAAAGGAAAGTTTTTTCAGATAAGTCTCAATATTTTTTTTAATTTCAAAAGTATACTTTTAGAATTTTCATGGGGAAATCTGATTGGTTTAGCGGATCGCCGGAAGTACTGCAGTCTGAGTAGCACAGTTGTTCGGTTGATGGGGGAATCAGTATGGCCGCTAGCGATTTCAAGTTTAAATAGAAAACACAACTTACTACTGGTTTTTATAATTAAAGAAGTTTTTCAAAAGTATAGAAAATGGCTGAAAAGGTGTTCAAAATGCCTAAAATTTCACTAAAACTATAGAACTTGTGAATTATGAAAGTGCAAATTTGTCAAAAGTCGAAATGTGGATGGTGACTAATTTTTTTTTCATCACGTGACTTTATTTACAGAAGGTAGAGGTAAAATTATTCTAATGATTCTGACATGTGATTGACCAAAATTTTGAGGATATCCGTGAACACCTCTCACTCTCACGCACTTGAATTCTAAACAAAATTGTGTTTTTAAATATCATTTGGCTTTTTTACAATTTTAGATAAACAAATATCTCTTGTCGAAATACTAAATCGAATTTTCTCCAGCTGTCACAGAGTTGTTTGAATAGGAATTTTGAATCTTTTTCTTAAATATTTTTTTTTTCTTAAAAATAAAGTACTTCAAAATGTAAATGCAATAAAATTGTATGCATTATTTAAAACCATATTAATCAAAATTCACGCTACAACCCCATTGTCTTGAAATAAAGGATATTTCCTAACTCATTTTTTCCCATATTTCTATTTGTATTATCCGTAAAAGAATCTCATAATGCGCTTTTGAGTAGAAGACATTAAATCAGGACTCGCAGTAGACCTTTTGATAGAATGATGTTTCGTAATTACGTAATTACGTAAGCGAAACCTTCCCTTCAGTGTAAGAACAACCCCTAAGCGAACATGCATTATTCAACTCTGATTGTGGTGACAATTGCGTGATGACTTTTGTTACGTTTCCTGTCGTTTCACTAATGAGGAGCAAGCCAGGATTAGCCAGCTTACTCGTGGGATTATCGGCACGAATGTCACGGTGACTTTCGCAGCTGAGGGACAGCAAAGAGAAATGAAGATAGAGATGGATATAGACAGGTTGGAAAGAGAAAACTTTATGGCTGAGATTGCATTCCTTTGTCATACTCGTGAAAATGACAATAATCGTCCAATTGGTCAACCCAGAAATGTTACGCCCTGCATTAATTTTCCTCTATGCAAGATCGTTTTTGCATGCACAATGCAAATTGTGTCTATAGCGAAGACTTGGATATGCCAGGTCAATCTTGCACACTAATGAGGAGCAGGGCGATACCGTCAAAGTACATATATATATATACCAAAGTGTTTGCACTGCAACCAGTCCTCAGGATTAATCGCCATCAAGCCAACATCCTCAAACTTTCAGGCTAATTAAATCCGAAAATGTAATTGCTTATTCAATCCAACTTTTCAAGGTCTTTTTATTTATATATTTTCATTACAAAATATATATTTCAGGGTTTACAGCGGTTCAGTAGTATAATTTTAAGTAAAAAATGGGGATTTCTATTTATTATTACAAAATTTTTAGGTCATATGTGAATCTCGTAAACATTGAACGAAAATTTCCTCTAATAGGGAATATTTTAGCTTGTTTTGAAACATTTGCTGAAAATTGTAAATTGTGCTGGGTTCTTTAAAAAGATTTTAAAAAACTTCAAACAAAATCTAAATTTTTGAAGCTTTCAAAATAAAATTATGAAACATTTCAGAGATTTGAAAAAGTTTGAAGATAGTATAAAAAAAAATTATTAACATTCCTTGGAAATCTTTTAATTTTTCTTTATTTTGGAAAATTAATTTGAAGAGAATTTTAGGAATAATTTGTATCGTTTTAAAGGATATTTCACAATTTTTTAATTTTCGAAAAGTTTAAAAACATTATGCAATTTTGAATGAGTTCCAGAAATGTATAAGATATTTTTAAATTTTATCGAAACCTCTACAAATTTTTAAATATCGTCTGAACAAAATCTAATTTTTGCTTAAATTTAGTAAAATCCTGCGAATTAAAAAAAAAACGAGTTTAAAGATGTTTTTTATTTCTTCGACATATCTTTTTAGTTCAAACTTAATATGTTTTGGATTAAGATTTAAGTTTCATCTTAAATTCTTCTTTTTTTTGATAAACTAAATTGTTTTTTTTTAATTACAATTTCGTTATATTTAGACATCAACTATTAAATATTTGGTCGAAATTTCATCTTTTTTTATTGAAAAATGAATCAATTGCTTTAAAGTTGAATTACTTGGTTTTTAACGCAACGTTCAAAGTTGAAAGAAACAATCATCTACCTATCTCGAAAACTTTTGATTTTTTCGACTAGTTCCTATTAGGATTTTTGGATTAGGAGGCTTTGAACTATATTATATTGAAATTTCAGCCAATTTGACTGGGGCCGGATTTTAATGTAATTTGTGCTGGGTCCTTTGAAATGATTTTAAAAACTTAAAACAAAATCTAAATTTTTCAAGCTTTCAAAATAAAATTATGAAACAAATCAGAAATTTGAAAAAGTTTGAAAATAATATAAAAAAAAGTTATCAACATTCCTTGGAATATTTAAATTTTTCTTTAGTTTGGAAAATTAATTTGAAAAGAATTTTAGGAATAATTTGAATCGTTTTAAAGGATATTTAAAAAATTTTGATGTTTCGAACAGTTTAAAAACAGTTTACAACTTTGAATGAGTTTCCGGAATGTATAAGATATTTTAAAATTTTTTGAAACCTCTATAAATTTTCTAATATCGTCTGAACTAACTCTAATTTTTGCTTAAATTTTGTAAAATCCTGCGAAATAAAAAAAAATGTGTTTAAAAATATTTTTTATTTCTTCGACATACCTTTTTCGTTGAAACTTAATATGTTTTGGTTGAGTATTTAAGTTTTTTCTTATAATCCTCCTTTTTTATGAATTAAATTGTGCTTTATATTAAAGTACAATATGGTTCTATTTAAATATCAACTATTAAATAATATTTAGTTGAAATTTCATGTTTTTTGATTAAAAAATGTATAACATGCTTCAAAGTTAAATTACTTTGATCTTAATAAAATCAATCTTCTTTGTAAAAGATTTCATCTTTTTGATAACAAATTTAACTGTATGGTTAAACATAAATTTTGTTTTCAAATTTTATATTTTCGCTGTACAAAGTTAAACAGTTTCATTAAATTTTAATCTCTTTTATAAATCATTTGATCTTTGCTGTTTAAAAATGAAACTGGTTGAAAGTTAATCTTTTTGTTCGAGGATCCAACTATTTTGTTCAAAATGTTCTCGACTTTATTAAGCTGCGATCGTTAAGGCATTTCGAACGCGGCTATCTCGAAAATATACTTTCAAAACTCGACGATTATAAAACTTTATTCAGGCTTTATTCAGCTTTATTCAGGAAGCTGGATTTCTGCAGCTTTCATCTCCTCTGGTCAAACCGTTGAAGTGGTGTGCGACCACAAAGCTCGAGCGCCATTTCGCTCTTCATCTGAAAGTACTTTTTCTGGCATTGCGTCCTCAGAAGTTTCACTTCAATAACAAATAAATTTAAAAAATAAATAGTTTTTAACATTTTTATTTTGTATATAAAATTCTTTTTTCACAAAAACCTACTTCGAAACTTGAAGCCAATGAGATTATTTTGGCGGAAATGAGACAAATTCATTGAGCACTTTAAAATTGGAGAGGTCTTCATGTCTTGCTGGAGAGGTCTAGTGCCGCAAAGCTGGCACATTATTAACTTGGCTTATAGGGTATATATAGTGACTCGACTGCAGGGAATTCCTAGGAACTATATGATCAAACAGCGATTATAATGCGACACCTTGTGGCTGTGCTATTATGTGTCTAAGGTGTAAATGTGTCTCCGAGAATCAACCAAGTTATAATAAGATAAGCGAGAGCAGGAAGCTAGATGACATTCGGATTTCGAATGACTTGACCGAATATTATAGAGGCCATTAATCAGTCGATATAAATATCTTTTGTATATAAATTTCCTTTAAGTCAAGAACCATTTATTAAGTAAATATTAAACAGAGGAAAAATTAATAATATTTCCGTAAAATTCCGTAATACTTTTCAGTGCGTGTCGATTAAACATTTCTTATTTTGATTGCTTTATTATCAGATTAAAATATATATTACAGTCGGAAGTACTAAAGATTAAAATTTATAATTATAAATTAAAACATATATTTTAATATTTACATTCACTTCCATAAAAATTGAATCGTTAAAAAAAAAGAGAAAAATTGTAAGATAGAGTGGGATTTTATATCGTGATACGATATTTTTAAAAGACATTCTAAAATTCTCAGTTTTGCTGATGTCCTCCATTTGTGACACTAATTCATTTTGAAAATATTTACGATTGAAAATTCGCCATTTTTTTTAGCTTTAAATGGTTCTAGTTTAAAATTATACAATTTGTAACATGTTTTTATAGTTGGTCTATTTTTAAGATTTGCAATGAAAAATCCTTCAATTTTTAATGTCCATAATTTCAAATAATTTAGTTCTAAACGTTTTTTTAAATAGTTTAATTTTGAAGATTGGCATTTAAAAGCACCTCATATTTAAGAATGTGGCAATGCCAATTTTTCAATTTTGATAATTTTAAAGATCAAAAGTGAATTTTTGATTAAAATTATGAAAATTAAACTTTAAGTTGGTAATGGTCAAAATTATAAAATCTTCAATTTAGAAGATTTACAATTCAAAGTTCTATAATTCTCAAAATATACAAATGAAATTTCTCAGTTTGAAAGATGTATGAGTAACAATTCCCTTGATTTCAATGATTTTGAATTTAAAACTTTAGCTGAAATCTTTCTTGGTTTACAAATTCATCTATTTTAGTAGAAATTTCATCTCTTTCGGATACAAATGCAACTGTTTGGTTAAAAACAGTTACTAATACTGATTTAAAAGATGCATTTTTTCTGAAGATTCATCATTTTAGTTGAAAATTCGTCTTTTTCTTTAAATATTCATGTTTGCTTGAAAAACTATTTTCTTAACTAAAGATTGATCATTCCAGTTTAACATTCATCATTTTAGTTACAAATTTATCTCTTTGCTTTGGGGATTAACTGTTTTGTTAAAAATTGAACTTTTTAAATTGAAACTTCAGTCCTGGGTTGAAATTTGAACTACTTTGCACGAAATTAATTTTGTTCATTAAAGGTCATCCGTTTGATTGAAAATTGGCAATTAAGTTCAAAAGTTCGGATGAACTTTGCTCCATATGCCTTATTCTAATTACTTATTCATTCAGTAAAATGAACAATTTTGAAAGTTGGAGTCACTTTACTGTTTCAATTTAGCAATTATAATACAATACGATTTTAATGGATTCAATTAAATAATCATACTAAATATTGAATTTTTCACTGATTCATATTTATATGGTTTTTTTAATGTTCATCAAATCTTTATTTGTTAAACTTCATGTTTTTATTAAAAATTCGTCTATTTGGTGGAAAATTTAACCATTTTGTTGAAAATTCATGAATTTTAGTGTAAAATTCGTCTTTTTGGCAGAAATATACTATAAATATATATAAATATATATATTTCGTATTTAATGTGTCGAAAATTTATCTTTTTAGTGTTAAAATACATTTCTTTTGGTACAAATTTAATCTTTTTTAGTTGAAATATCATCTGTTACATTTTTTATCGAGAATTGATTTTTTCAGCTTTAAAATGCAACTAGTTTTTTAAAAATAAAATTATTTTGTTAAAAATTTTAAGGTTTTCTTAAAAAATCGGAGTCAAGATGTAATTTTATTTTAGATGATAATTTTTGTTTTTGTCTACTGGTCTATATCAATATTAATAAAATATTGATAAATCTTAAGATTGTGAAAAAAATGTCTCTATCTC